>SJYC01016977.1:0-85271 GCA_006408675.1 Madoqua kirkii
GGTTGCGGTGGGGGGGGGGGGGGGGGGGGGGGGGGGGGGGGGGGGGGCCGCCCCCTCAGGCTGCGGCGGGCGGGCTTCTCATCGCGCGGGTTTCTCTTGGTGGGTCCTGGGCTCTAGCGCGCAGGCTCAGTGGTTATGGTGCGTGCGGCCTGGTTGCTTCGCGGCGACTAGGATCTTACCTGATCAGGGATGGAACCCGTGTCTCCTCCACTGGCAGGTGGATTCTTTACCACTGAGCCACCAGGGAAGCCTTCATTTCTCTTTCTGATACTTTGCTGTTAGTGTATAGAAATGCAACAGCCATATGTATTAATTCTGTCTCCTTCAACTTTACCAAATTCATAGACAAGTTGCAGTAATGTTTTGCTGGCACCTTTGGATTTTCTATGTACTGTATTGTATCTGCAAACAGTGACTGTTTTACTTCTTCTTTTCCGACGTGGATTAATTTTATTCATTTTTTGTCTGATTGCTGAGGCTAAGACTTCCAATACTATGTTGAATAAAAGTGGCTAACGTGGGCATCCTTGTCTTGTTCCTGATCTTAGAGAAGAGGCTTTCGGCTGTGCCAACATCCAATGTGCCTGAGGGTTCCTGCTCTTCCCATATGGTGTCCTCCCAGGACCCTGGGCTTCGCTGCCTCTTGCTGTGGCCCCATGAAAGCCCCCCTTTACAGATGACTCCAACCCAAGACACAGAGAGGTCTGATAACCCATCCTGGGCTTTGGGGGCTCCAGCACAGCCACAGTAGCTGTGGGGAAGGGGGCTGCGAAGGAGGAGTCCGGCGGGGGCTGCAGTAAGTCAGGGCCTTGCTGAGCCAGCACTCCGGCTTGGCTGGGGGAAGCTGGGGCCATCTCTGAGGCCTCGGGAGACTCCGCTCTGGAGAAAGCTCGCTGCCCTGGAACCCAGATGGCTCTGCCACTGCGGTCCCCCCAGCTTCTCCTGGGGAGAGGGCAGACAGAATGGCCTCCAGGAGAAGACAAGCGGGCCGGCCAGGCCCTGGGGGAGGGGTGGGGATGTTTCCAGCCCTCTCTGAGCCTGGAGCCATCTATTCGGGAGGCAGACCCCTCCTGGACGGCCAGCCTGGGCAGAGGGAGCCAGGCCTCTTGCCCATGCCGGTCACGCGGCCACCCCTCCCTCCCCTCGCCTTCACCTCCCCTGACGCTCTGTTGGAGCCAACACCTTTCAAAAGAGGATCAATGCAGGCAGAAGGATTTTTTCCAAAGTAACAATGAGGTTCTCTAATTAAACTTCGCATAAGCTCTTAAATCCAGGGAGCTTTTCTGGCTCATCTGAAAGTTGGGCTCTGACATTTAGAGAAGAATGACCTCTGACCAGGGAAAGGATGACCTCTGTTCTGGGGTTGGGGGGCGGCCTCCCAGTGGCCCCCTCTCTTCACTGTGGGTGGCCTCGCCAGCCTCTACCACCCCAGCTAACCCACTGCCCATTCCCAGGTGGCTCTGCCAGCTTCTGCCCACCAGTCCTTACTGGGCACTTACTGTCTACCAGGCAGTCAGAAGCAGGGGCTCCTGGCCTGCCGGAAGACCACAGTCGAGTTCTAGAGAGGAAGGACAGGGGCATGACAGCTGGTACAGGTCACAGAATGTGATCTTGAAAGGGACTGAGAGGGACGTCCCTGGGGGTCCAGGGGCTAAGACCCCACCCTCAAGGCAGGGACCTGGGTTTCCTTCCTGGTTGGGGGACTAGATCCTGCCTGCCACGGCTAGATCTTGCTTGCCGCAATGACGCTGAAGATCCCAAGGGTCCAAACTAAGACCCTGCTACTGCTAAGTCACTTCAGTCGTGTCCGACTCTGTGTGACCCTACAGACGGCAGCCCACCAGGCTCCCCCGTTCCTGGGATTCTCCAGGCAAGAACACTGGAGTGGGTTGCCATTTCCCTCTCCAATGCATGAAAGTGAAAAGCGACAGTGAAGTTGCTCAGCCCCAGTGCCCCCTAGATAAATAAATACTAAACGTAAGAAGGGACTCAGAGACACTCAGGACTGCTGCCCGCCCCCGTGCCTCAAGGGCAGGCACTTCCCCACATCAGCCGGGGAGTCGGGAGCAGCCTGGCCTTGACACCAGTAGACGGTTCAGGGCAATGGTCTTAATCCACAACGTTTGCTTACCTGTGTGTGTTCAGTTGTTTCTGTCGTGGCCGACTCCTTGCAACCCCGTGAACTAGCCCACTAGGCGCCTCTGTCCATAGATGTCTCCAGGCAAGATACTGGAGTGGGCTGCCATACCCTCCTCCAGGGGATCTTTCTCACCCAGGAATCAAACCTGTGTCTCCTGCATCACAGGTGGATTCTTTACCGATGAGCCACTGAGGAAACCCACTGGGCACTTACTGCATGCTTATGGGATCATCGAGAAAGCAAGAGAGTTCCAGAAAAACAGGCACTTCTGCTTTACTGAAGACACCAAAGCCTCTGACTGTGTGGATCACAACAAACTGTGGAAAATTCTTAAAGAGATGGTAATACCAGACCACCTGACCTGCCTTCTGAGAAATCTGTATGCAGGTCAAGAAGCAACAGTTAGAACCAGACATGGAACAGTGGACTGGTTCACAACTGGGAAAGGCCTTGTCAAGGCTGGATATTGTCACCCTGCTTATTTAGCTTCTATGCGGAGCACATCATGCAAAATGCTGAGCTGAATGAAGCACAAGCTGGAATCAAGACTGCTGGGAGAAATATCAATAACCTCAGATATGCAGATGACATCACTCTTATGGCAGAAAGTGAAGAGGAACAAAAGAACCTTTTGATGAAAGTGAAAGAGGAGAGTGAAAAAGCTGGCTTAAAACTCAACATTCAAAAAACTAAGATCATCACATCTGGTCCCATCAATTCATGGCAAATAGATGGGGAAACAATGAGTGAGAGACTTTATTTTCTTGGTCTCCCAAGTCACTGCAGATGGTGACTGTAGCCATGAAATTGAAAGATGCTTACTCCCTGGAAGAAAAGTTATGACCAACCTAGACAGCATATTAAAAAGCAGAGACATTACTTTGCCAACAAAGGTCTGTCTAGTCAAAGCTATAGTTTTTCCAGTAGTCATATATGGATGTGAGAGTTGGACTATAAAGAAAGCTGAGTGCAGAAGAATTGATGCTTTTGAACTGTGGTGCTGGAGAAGACTCTTGAGAGTCCCTTGGACTGCAAGGAGATCCAACCAGTCCATCCTAAAGAAGATCAGTCCTGAGAGTCCATTGGAAGAACTGATGCTGAAACTGAAGCTCCAATACTTTGGCCACCTGATGTGAAGAACTGACTCACTGGAAAAGACCCTGATGTGGGAAAGAATGAAAGCAGGAGACAAAGGTGACGACAGAGGATGAGATGGTTGGATGGCATCATCGACTCAATGGACGTGAGTTTGGGTAAACTCCGGGAGTTGGTGATGGACAGGGAGGTCTGATGTGCTGTGGTCCATGGGGTTGCAAAGAGTCAGACACAACTGCGACTGAACTGAAGTGAAACACTCTATTGCATGGCATCTCATGTAGCCCCGTTACAACCTTGCAAGGTGGTGGCCCCTTTTTGCAGATGAGAAGACGGAGGCTGTAAGAGGCTATGCCATTTCCTGGGTTGCTCATTAGCAAGAGAGAGAGCAGGACTTGAACCCAGGGCCATCAGGTTCCCAGGGGTGAGTTTTGAAGGGTGCCCCCACACGGCCCACTCTCCTCTGGGTGGGAGGGATGAGAACATGTGCCTGAGTGGGGAGGTGTTTAGAAATTCAGGGAAAGTGCCAGCCCCGGAATCCTAGGTTGGCCCCAGATCCCTCCCTGACCTGGACAAGGACACGGTGTCCGCAGCTCCCTGTGGAGTGGCAGGATGGCACATCCCTGCAGGGCGCCCACAGCCTTGGGCCGCAGCCATGGGGTTGGTGCCAGCCCCACCATGTCATCTGAGGACGTTGGGAGGCTGTGCTTCCTGCAGCAGCTGGCAGGCTGTTCACGCCAGTGCCCCCGTGGGGTTTCTGCTCTGTGCCCGGAGAGCCTGCAGTCCAGGCCAGGGAGACAGTGCGAGCCCTGGAGGCCCCTTTACGATAAACAGAAGGGCACTACAAGGCGGGCGCATGCTGCCCATTTTCCAGATGGGGACCCTGGGGCTTGGACACGGGGTGGGACTGCCCAGGGCTGCGGTCTACCACCAGGCAGACTTGGGACCCGGGACTCGGGCTGCAAGTGATATGGGGTCTTGGTGAGTTCCTGGGGCCCTGGGTGCCTGGAGAAGCTTGGGCCTGCTGTACCCCAGCCAGGGACCCTTGGACACAGGTCCCCCTCCCGGCCCCCCAACACCAGCAGCAAAGCAGAGAAGGCGATGCTTCAAGAGCCAGGCCCCTTCCCCTGGAGAAGGGTGGCCACCAGTCAGGGTAGGGATATAGAGCCCCAAACTGCAGGGGCCCACAAGAGACAGGAGTTAGCCCCTCACCGCCCAGAATAAGAGTGAATCAGAGGAACTGCCCAGGCGGGCCAGTTGGCTAAGACCCTACAGTCCACGCAGGGGGCCCCCGGTTCGATCCCTGGTGAGGGAACTAGACCCCACATGTTACAACTGAGGTCCTGTATACTGCAACGAAGAGCCAATATCCTGAGCACAGCATCTAAGACCCAGCATGGCCAAATAAGTTTGTTTGCTTGTTTTTTAAGAAAAAGAGTGAATCGGGGCTTCCCTGGTGGCTCAGTGGTAAAGAATCTGCCTGCCAAGGTGGGAGACATAGGTTTGATCACTGATCCGGGAAGATTCCACATACCGCAGAGCAGCTAAGCCCGTGGGCCACAGCTGCTGAGTCCAGGTGCCGCAGCTACTGACGCCTGAGCACCCTAGAGCCCGTGCTCCGCAACAAGAGAAGCCCCCACAAGGAGAAGCCTCTGCATTAAAGCTAGAGTGGCCCCCACGCTCGGCAGCTAGAGAAAAGCCCCACCCCCCACCAGGCAGCGACGAAGACCCAGCACAGCCCAAAGTAAACAAGTAAATAAAATTACATACATATAAAAAGAGTGAATCAGAGTTTAAAAGCCAGCCCACAGTGCTGACAACTGCACTGGGCGGGGTGGGAGCTGTGGGGAGGTGGGGGTGCATTACGGAGAGATTTCACCTCTTTGCCTTCTCCTCCTCCTTCTCCTAGAGTTGGTCCTTCAAGGAGGGGCCTCCAATTCTCCATAAAATGCACGAGGGCTCTCATTTCTCAAGTATTCCATGTTCCCGAAGCACCTTTAATATCGACAGGTAAACGACTGCAGGCTTAATCCCCATCTCTCTAGCCAAGCCAACAGCTCTCTGCAAGCCTGGGCCCCACCTGCTTCACGCCAGCTGCCTCCCTGGGTGAAATGACTTGGTGACCTATGCCCACCGTGGGGGTCCTGGAGCTCTCCAGGACAGAGAAGCTGAATTCGGGTGAGTTGAGCCCAGGGAGGGCATTGGAACAGAGAATGCAGGACTCAGGTACCAACGCTTCTCCCCAGGAAGTGACCCATCAAAGCTGACGCGGAGTAAAGGTGATCAGGGTTTCACCCGCACGCTGGGTCATGCTCTGACCCGGCGAGTGTGGTCAGAGGACTGGAGGTGTCAGCCCCTCTCCCCCAGTTTTCCCTGAGCTGCTCCTGGTGGAGGGGAGTCACTGGGGATTGGCCCTCCTGCACAGGTTCCCTGCGGCCTCTCAGGGGGATCTGCCTGCTCTTGACCTGAAGCCTGAGCTTTCTAAAGGAGCCCTCCAGATCCCTGGTGAGGGAACTAGACCCCACATGTTACAACTGAGGTCCTGTATACTGCAACGAAGAGCCAAGATCCTGAGCACAGCATCTAAGACCCAGCATGGCCAAATAAGTTTGTTTGCTTGTTTTTTAAGAAAAAGAGTGAATCGGGGCTTCCCTGGTGGCTCAGTGGTAAAGAATCTGCCTGCCAAGGTGGGAGACATAGGTTTGATCACTGATCCGGGAAGATTCCACATACCGCAGAGCAGCTAAGCCCGTGGGCCACAGCTGCTGAGTCCAGGTGCCGCAGCTACTGACGCCTGAGCACCCTAGAGCCCGTGCTCCGCAACAAGAGAAGCCCCCACAAGGAGAAGCCTCTGCATTAAAGCTAGAGTGGCCCCCACGCTCGGCAGCTAGAGAAAAGCCCCACCCCCCGCCAGGCAGCAACGAAGACCCAGGACAGCCCAAAGTAAACAAGTAAATAAAATTACATACATATAAAAAGAGTGAATCAGAGTTTAAAAGCCAGCCCACAGTGCTGACAACTGCACTGGGCGGGGTGGGAGCTGTGGGGAGGTGGGGGTGCATTACGGAGAGATTTCACCTCTTCGCCTTCTCCTCCTCCTTCTCCTAGAGTCGGTCCTTCAAGGAGGGGCCTCCAATTCTCCATAAAATGCACGAGGGCTCTCATTTCTCAAGTATTCCATGTTCCCGAAGCACCTTTAATATCGACAGGTAAACGACTGCAGGCTTAATCCCCATCTCTCTAGCCAAGCCAACAGCTCTCTGCAAGCCTGGGCCCCACCTGCTTCACGCCAGCTGCCTCCCTGGGTGAAATGACTTGGTGACCTATGCCCACCGTGGGGGTCCTGGAGCTCTCCAGGACAGAGAAGCTGAATTCGGGTGAGTTGAGCCCAGGGAGGGCATTGGAACAGAGAATGCAGGACTCAGGTACCAACGCTTCTCCCCAGGAAGTGACCCATCAAAGCTGACGCGGAGTAAAGGTGATCAGGGTTTCACCCGCACGCTGGGTCATGCTCTGACCCGGCGAGTGTGGTCAGAGGACTGGAGGTGTCAGCCCCTCTCCCCCAGTTTTCCCTGAGCTGCTCCTGGTGGAGGGGAGTCACTGGGGATTGGCCCTCCTGCACAGGTTCCCTGCGGCCTCTCAGGGGGATCTGCCTGCTCTTGACCTGAAGCCTGAGCTTTCTAAAGGAGCCCTCCACCGTGAGTCTCCTCCTCCACCCTCCACTGTGCAAGGGAGACAGCGGTGGGGGACAGAACGATGTTCCCCCAAGACGGCCACATGCTAGTCTCCGAACCTGTGAGTACGGAGCCTGACTTGGCAACGGGACATTGCATATGGGCCTAAGTTACGGATGACCCTGGACTGTGTGGGTGGGCCCGAGGCAATCACGTCCTTATAAGAGGGAGGCGAGAGGGTCAGAGAAGGAAAGTGTGCTGAGAGGCACAGGGCAGACAGGTTGACTCTGAACGTGGAGGAAGGAGCGGGAGCCGAGAGAGTCTCTAGAGGCTGAAAGGGGCAGAGCTTCTCCGCAGTCTCCAGGAGGAGCCAGACCTGCTGACACCTGCGTATGGGGACCTCTGACCCCCAGAACTGGAGGACGACAAACTGGTGTTGTTTGTTCCAAGCCACTGAGGTCGTGGGAATTGGTTAGAGCAGCTCCAGGCAACCAATAGAGCAACTGTGCCATTTTGTATTTGTCCCTCCCAACCCTGTTTTAAACAACCATTCCTTGATGATGAAGTGTATACTTGCACTCTCCTTTTAAAAAAAATTATTTATTTCATAATAATAATATTCTTATTACTGTATCAGGTCCTAGTTGCATCATCTGGGGGTCTTTTGCTGCAGCACATAGTCATGGCTTGTGGACTCTGTACCTGTGGCTCGGGGACCCTCCGTCCGAGGCTCACAGGCTCAGTAGCTGCAGTGCATGGGCTTAGCTGCCCTGCTGCATGTGGGATCTTAGTTGCCCAACCAGAGATTGAACCCATGTCCCTTGCGTCGAAAGGTGGATTCTTAACCACTGGACCACCAGAGAAGTGCCCCCCCACCTCACCCTGTTTTCCATTTGATAGTGAAGTGGTTATCTGTACCTGTGTGACCTCAGGAAGCCACTTGATCCCTCTGGGCCTGTCTTTCCTCATGGGTAAAAAGAGAGGAATATTCCCTACTCCTCACAGCTTTTGTGGAGGTTTAGATCTTTGTGACCCAGAATAACCACAAGATGTGATCACTCATCTAGTGCCAGACATCCTGGAATGCGAAGTCAAGTGGGCCTTAGGAAGCATCACTATGAACAAACCTTATGGAGGTGATGGAATTCCAGCTGAGCTATTTCAAATGCTAAAAGATGATGCTATGAAAGTGCTGCACTCAATATACCAGCAAATGTGGAAACTTAGCAGTGGCCACAGGACTGGAAAAGGTCAGTGTTCATTCCAATCTCAAAAAAATGCACTGCCAAAGAATGCTCAAACTACCGCACAATTGCACTCATCTTAAACGTTAGCAGAGTAATGCTCAAAATTTTCCAAGTCAGGCTTCAACAGTATGTGAACCATGAAATTCCAGATGTTCAAGCTGGATTTAGAAAAGGCAGAGGAACCAGAGATCAAATTGCCACCATCTGCTGGATCATTGAAAAAGCAAGAGAGTTCCAGAAAAACATCTACTTCTGTTTTATTGACTATGCCAAAGCCTTTGACTGTGTGGATCACAACAAACTATGGAAAAGTCTTAAAAAGATGGGACTACCAGACCACCTTACCTGCCTCTTGAGAAACCTATATGCAGGTCAAGAAACAACAGCTAGAACTGGACATGGAACAACAGACTGGTTCCAAATTGGGAAAGGAGTACGTCAAGGCTGGATATTGTCACCCTGCTTATTTAACTTCTATGCAGAGTACATCATGCGAAATGCTGGGGTGGATGAAGCACAAGCTGGAATCAAGATTGCCGGGAGAAATATCAATAACCTCAGATATGCAGATGACACCACCCTTATGGCAGAAACTGAAGAGGACCTAAAGAACTTTTTGATGGAAGTGAAAGAGGAGAGTGAAAAAGCTGGCTTAACACTCAACATTCAGAAAACTAAGTTCATGGTATCTGTTCATGGTATCACTTCATGGAAAATAGATGAAGAAACAATGGAAACAGTGAGAGACTTTATTTTGAGGGCTCCAAAATCACTGCAGATGGTGACTGCAGCCATGAAATGAAAAGACGCTTGCTCCGTGGAAGAAAAGCTATGATGAACCTAGACAGCACACTAAAAAGCAGAGACATTACTTTGCCAGCAAAGGTCCATCTAGTCAAAGCTATGGTTTTCCCAGTAGTCATGTATGGATGTGAGAGTTGGACTATAAAGAAAGCTGAGTGCTGAAGAATTGATGCTTTTGAACTGTGGTGTTGGAGAAGACTCTTGAGAGTCTTTTGGACTGCAAGGAGATCCAACCAGTCCATCCTAAAAGAAATCAATCCTGAAAATTCATTGGAAGGACTGATGCTGAAGCTGAAACTCCAATACTTTGGCCACCTGATGTGAAGAACTGACTCACTGGAAAAGATCCTGATGCTGGGGAAGATTGAAGGTGGGAGGAGAAGGGGACGACAGAGGATGAGATGGTTGGATGGCATCACTGACTCAATGGACATGAGTTTGGGTGAACTCCGGGAGCTGGTGATGGACGGGGAGGCCTGGCGGGCTGCGATTCATGGGGTTGCAAAGAGTCGGACATGACTGTACAACTGAACTGCACTGAACGCAAATGTGCATGGACTGCAGCCCCCCACACTGATGCTGATGTTCGTGTGAGACGCCCAGGCCCACACTCCTCTGGTTTGATTTGAAAAGGTGCATAACTGTTGGAACGTCACCAAGGCAGGCAGCTGGTCACGGACGTGTGTCATCAGCCCTCACCAGGCCTCACTTTACCTGTCTGTGAAGACGGAACACCTGCAGTTCCGGTTGTCAGGCTGGCCCAGCCTGCAGACAAGCTTTGTGAAGTCTGCTTACTGTTTAAAGAAAGAAAGTGAAGTCGCCCAGTCATGTCCAACTCTTTGCGACCCCATGACTGTAGCTTACCAGGCTCCTCCATCCATGGGATTTTCCAGGCAAGAGCACTGGAGTGGAGTGGGTTGCCATTTCCTTCTCCAGATGATCTTCCCGACCTAGGGATCGAACCTGGGTCTCCCGCATTGCAGGCAGACACTTTACCATCTGAGCCACCAGGGATCCCCAATAGCTCAGCTGGTGAAGAATCTTCCTGCAATGTCGGAGACCCAGGTTCGATCCCTGGGTCAGGAAGATCCGCTGGAGAAGGGACAGACTACCCACTAATCTTGGGCTTCTCTTGTGACTCAGCTGGTAAAGAATCCGCCTGCAATATGGGAGACCAGGGTTTGATCCCTGGGTTGGGAAGATGCTCTGGAGAAGGGAAAGGCCACCCACTCCAGTATTCTGGCCTGGAGAATTCCATGGACTATACAGTCCATGGGGTCACAAAGAGTCAGACACAACTGAGCGATTTTCACTTTCACTCACTGTTTAGAAAATTAAAATAAGCTGTCCAGGTTTAAAAATTGTGAATTGCATCTTCAGATTCGATTTTGACCTTCTTTTGAATAAAGGGGCCCGGTTCCTCTACCGCGGGGGTGACCGGAGCTCAGGGAGAGCTGCCTTTTTGAGACTCGGCCCGTGGTCAGGGGGCTTGTGACAGTCCCCGTCACTGCCCGTGACCACGCCCTGCCTTTCCTTTCACTCGTGTGACCTGGCTGCTCCCAAAAAGGCGTCGAGTCCATGAGTCTTGGATGATACACTCTCAAGTTCTCTGCCTTTGCCCACTGTGGTCCTCTGTTTGAAACAGCATGAGTCTGTGAGCTCTCATTTCTGAGATGCCACATCTCTGGAGCCCTTCTTAGACCTGCTTTAAATTCAAGCCAGTCAGGCTTGCTTAATATTTAACACCCCTTGTGAAGCCAGAGCCCTCTCAAGGGCACTCGCCCCGTAAACGGCCCCGGGTGGCTGTGTGTCTTCCCCTCTCGTCCCGTCACGGCCCTTTCCCCTCCTTCCGGTCTGGATGCCTCTGGTCAGGTTGTGCTATTCACAATGTCTGATCCCCACAGCGGCCCCCTTCTCCCTTTCCAAGTATCCCCACCTCAGACCTGCCAGAAGAGACGAGAAGAAAAATCCCCTGCTTTCGGAAGTGAGTCTGAAATGAGTGATGGTGCCTGAGAAACTCTCGTGGGTCAAGGGCCTGAACTTGAATCCCTGGGTGTGGCAGCCCTGAGATGGCCCCTCTGTGGGATTTTTCAGCTTCCTTTCTGCATTCTCTTCAATATTCTAGACAATTTGAGTTGTTCTTCCAGTGACTTCTGGATGATGAAGATATTTCTACTATCAAATTGAAGATCACCAGCTTTGGACTGACTCCATTTTGCAGAATGGACCTTAGGGTCCTTGGTCCTTAGAAGGAGATGCTGGTTCATTGCCAACAGCTCTCTGCCTGGGGGATGTCTGTCCTCTGATATCCAAGGCAGGAGTCGGAGCTCTCTGACTTCATTTCCTGGCCCCCTGCAGCTGCCCCTCCTGAGCACTGCCCCACCACTGTCCCCAGGCCGTGACATGAAGTGCCGATCCTGGGAAATGCACAAAAAGGAAAGGGAGGCACAGACGAGGGCAAGTTGGTGAGAGGACAGAGCCTCTTCCTACCTGCTGCTCTCTCCAGATGCTCACCCCTTTCCTCCTCCCTGCTTGGCTGGGAGGGGCAGAGGGGCTTCCGCGGCCTTGGGGCGGGGGGAGAGGAGACGTTCTCCCTTTAAGCATGGATCAGCAGCTCTCTCCGCAGCTCGCCTTCCTTAAAAAGAGACCGTGTCAAGGTTTACATCAAAATAGATAATGGTGCACCGCTGTGGCAGGTTCCAGCCAGAGGCTGTTTTGGTATTTCCTAGAGAATTTGTCAGCAGTCGGCAGGCAAGGAGGAGGGGGCTGGGGATTGGCGGGAGGGGAGGCAGCGCCTCCATTGATTTCCTCTCATTTGCATTCTCACCGCTAAATCATGCATTGATCATTCTCTGTGTCTGCAGTCCTCTCCCGCCCCCGAGCCATGCTGGGGTCCTCCCTGCTCTGAGCGATGAGATGATCGCTGCCCTTTGACAGCTAGGGGAGTGTGGGGGGCAGGGCAGGGAGTTTGGGGAATGCCCCACAGCCCCTCTGAGCCTGCCCCTAGGATCCTCACAGACAGGAACTCCCGATGTCCCAGGTATCCTTATCTACCATTCATGAAATCCTTACAGGAGCTGGTCCTGGACCAAGTGATTTACAAGGGCAATGCTGTGAAATCCTTGCCACGTGCCCCGTGAGGATGGCACTGTTGTTAAGCCCATCGTACAGATGAGATAAGTGAGGCTCAGGCAGGTGATAGAGCCAGGAAGTGGGTTTGAACTCTCCTCTGCCTGGCTCTAAAGTCAGGGCTCTGGATCGCTCAGTCTGCAAACCTCACACCCTCCTGGGAGGCTTCCCAAGGGCAGTGGGGAAGCCACCCTCCCCTGGATTTGAGTGAGAGAAAGGGGCAGATGTGTGATGAGCTAGGAAAATGTCAGTCAGTTCTGGGGTGGGGAGGAGGAAAGCAAGGCTAAGTGGTGAACAATCCAAGTCACTCCAGTGCAGAGCTGACACTGGCTTGCAGAAGTTCTTGGGAGACAGATTTGAGGTCCCTGGGACCTCTGATAACAGAACGAGGCTGCTTTGGGAGGGTATTTCAGAGAAGGACATCCACCTGCCAGGGGCGCCTGCTTCCAGTGTTTATATCTGAAAACAAAAGAACACCACTGAAGGATCTCTACCCCAGCTGGGGATTTACTGGTTAAACGAGGCTCTGTCTACACAAGAGTATTATGCAGCCAGTAAAAACGACACCAGCGGCACTTTTATAAAGAGATGTGCTCAGTATCTTTGTGTGAACAACGCTAGGCCTGAAGCCGGGGTGGAGCTTGACCCCGTGTATGGAAATCGTGTCCGCCAGAGATGTGTATAAGAGACAGACCCTGGACTGTGTGGGTGGGCCCGAGGCAATCACGTCCTTATAAGAGGGAGGCGAGAGGGTCAGAGAAGGAAAGTGTGCTGAGAGGCACAGGGCAGACAGGTTGACTCTGAACGTGGAGGAAGGAGCGGGAGCCGAGAGAGTCTCTAGAGGCTGAAAGGGGCAGAGCTTCTCCGCAGTCTCCAGGAGGAGCCAGACCTGCTGACACCTGCGTATGGGGACCTCTGACCCCCAGAACTGGAGGACGACAAACTGGTGTTGTTTGTTCCAAGCCACTGAGCTGTGGTCTCACCTACTTGGCTCGGGGTGGTGGGACTTGGGCAACTTTTCTTTTCTTTGTATCTTCCTGTATTTCTTAATTGCTCCTGGACATGTATTGCTTGCACGATCATCAGGCAGGTAGATAGAGAGCTGTGAGGGTGCCCAGAAGAGGGAAGACTCGACCATCGGGACTTCGCCTTCAGCGTCCAGGGTGACATCTGACACTGCACCTCTGTGCTCCCCTGAGGTCACCCTGAGCAACCCCTCCATGCATCAGTTTCCTCCACACTCAGGATGTCCTTCACTCTCTACAGTCTGTATCGAGCATCCCGCTTATGTCCAGCCCTGCAGACAGACCGGGATTGAAACAGACAGACCTCTCAGAGAGATTCAGTGACTTACTCAGGGTCACAGCTTTGAGGAAGGGGCAGAGCCTGGGCCGCATTCTGAGCCGATTACTCCGCCCGCCTCTCTGTCCTTCCCCAGGTAACTGACCGGGTGTGCCGGGGGCCAGGCTGGAGGCTGATGACATAACAGTGGCTTCCCCAGGAAAGAGAGCTGAGCTTTGCTACATTCAGGAAAGGTTCCCCTTTCTGCCCCGAGTTTCACATTGGCACTTCACCACTATTTTTCAAAGTTTCATTTCTGCCTTATCTCTCGTGGGCCTGGGGGAGTTTATGGTCTCTAATCTGCTTCTCTTCTTCTTCTTCTTCTTTTGGTGCACCTGTGGCTTGAGGGATCTTAGTTCCCCGACCAGGGATCAAACCCACGCCCCCTAGAGTGGAAGCACAGAGTCTTAACCACCAGACTACCAGGGAAGTCCCGATTTTTCTGTTTTAATATATACATCACTTTGTTAATTATCTTTCAATTTAAATGACAGACATTTTAAACCTTTGTCCTTCTGATATTTTGGTACTTAAATGTTTTTCCTCAGCTTTACTGAGGTGTAACTGGCATATAACATCGTTTAAGTTTATGAACAATGTGTTGATTCAATACACTTGCATATTACAGACTGATTATCACCATGGTGTTAGCTAACACCTCCATCACGTCTCATGATTACCGTTTCTTTTTGTGGTGAGGATACTGAGGGTTTATTCTCTCAGCATCCTTCCAGGATATAGCACAGTATTATTAGCTGTCATCACCAAGAGAGCCTTATTTTCAAATTAGCTTAGGGCTACTTGGCCTGAGCGGAAAACACTCTCTGTGCTGAGAATACCACCAGAGGCTCCCGGGGTATGGAGTAGGGGTGGGCGGGAATTACTCTGTCTCTGGAGGCTCCCTCAACTCTCACGGCCCCTGGGGAGCACCCAGCCTGGCTGGTAGGTTGCCCTCACGCACCCAGCTCTCAGTGCTTTATAAGCGAAACCTCACCTGGTCCCCCGACATCCCTATGAGACCGGTGCTGATAATGTCTTATTTCACAAATCAATAGACTGAGGCCTGGAGAATGTGACATGCTCAAGGTCACATTGCGGAGCCAGAAATCAGAACCCAGATCTGCTCAGCTCAGAGCCTGACTCCGGAGTCCCTGCTTGTTGCTGTTCAGTCACTCAGATGTGTGTGACTGCCCGTGACTTCTGGACTGCAGCACACCAGACTTCCCTGTTCTTTCCTATCTCCCAGAGTTTGCTCAAACTCATGTCCATCCAGTCAGTGATGCAATCCAACCATCTCATCCTCTGTCGTCCCCTTCTCCTCCTGCCTTCAGTCTTTCCCAGCATTAGGGTCTGTTCCAGTGAGTCGGCTCTTCACATCAAGTGGCCAAAGAACTGGAGCTTCAGCTTCAGCATTGGTCCTTCCAATGAATATTTGGGACTGATTTCCTTTAGGATTGACTGGTTTGATTTTCTTGCTGTTGAAGGGACCCTCAAGAGTCGTCTCCAGCACCACAGTTCAAAAGCATCAATTCTTCAGCGCCCAGCCTTCTTTACGGTCCAACTCTCACATCCACACATGACTACCAGAAAAACCATAGCTTTGACTAGATGGACTTTTGTCAGCAAAGTGATATCTCTGCTTTGTAATACACTGTCTAGATTTGTCATAGCTTTCCTCCCAAGCAGCAAGCATCTTTTAATTTCATGGCTGCAGTCACTTTCCACAGTGATTTTGGAGGCCAAGAAAATAAAATCTGTCGCTGTTTCCAGTTTTCCCCTTCTATTTGCCATGAAGTGATGGGACCGGATGCCATGATCTTCGTTTTTTGAATGTTGAGTTTTAAGCCAGCTTTCAGAGTCCCTGAGCTCTGTGCAGTATTATAGAGCAGAGTGCACCTACCCACAGTAGTGGGGGACAAGAGAATTGAGGATGGGCAAGTGGCAGAGGGTCTCTGGAAAAGGGCAGGCTTAGGTGGGGGGTGGCAGAGCCTGTTGGTTTGCCTGCCCGTGGGGACCCTGAGGACCTGTGGGCTGACTGGTGCCTGTACCTTCCCAGGAACTTAGTTTAGTTCACAAAGAGAGTTAGTGGCACAGATGCACTGTAAACTGAGTTTATGGATCTATACTGACTTAATAGAGATCAATATAAACAGGAGGTGGGAGTGGAGGTTATGGATATAAACATGTATCTAGACTGCAGCTAAACCAGAAGTATAAAGACACAGCAATCATTTCCTCATTTGTGTGTTCAGTAAACACCTGCTGAGCCCCCAGGGGCCGCAGCTGGGATGCTGGGCTCAGGGCGACACGCAGGTGAAAAGGGTGCAGTACCACCTGTGTCCATAAGGGGCGCCCTGAGAGCTGGCGCTGCTGAGCCGCAGGGCCCGTGGTTACTTCCCTGACCCTGACCCACTGGGACCACCTCTGTAAGGATGCTGGGGACCCGAGACCTGGGAGACAGTGGGGGAAGCTCCAAGTCATGGATGGGGCTCCAGCCACAGGTCTCCAGTCTCCTTCCTCCACGGCCCTAGCTCTCATGAGCGTGGGGGCTGGTCTGCCTTTCAGTGGGTCCCCAGTCCCCAGTCCCCCAGCCAGCACAACTTGCTCAGGGCTGCCATGTTGAACAACCCCGGGGGGCCATCAGCTCAGGTTCTGTGGGAATGGCGCCCCATGGGCTTGTGCACCTTGGCAGCCCTGATCTCTGCACCGACCAGGAGCTCAATAAATACGCTACGGAGGGGTGTTGTTCAGGAGGCCACACTCACACTCACCGACCACCCTCTTGGCTGATCCATGAACCCAGAACACAAACCCTTTCACCTTGGGGAACGTCCAGGTCCCCTCAGGCTCAGCTCAAGTGCTGGTGAGCATGCTACCCCCTTCTCGTCCCTGTCCACATTTCTACCCCTCGTCCACGCCCACCTCTGTGATGACAGTAAACCCTAGCAAGGGGTTTACTGTGTACTGGGCACTGAGCCACGGTCCCAAACAAGCCACCTACCTCATCTCATTCTTACAACACAGGGGGTTGTTGCTACCTCCCCATTTTACAGATGACAAAACTGAGGTGCTGAGAGGTGAAGCAACTTGCCCAAGGTCACACAGCCTGAAAAATGGCAGAGTTGAAGCAATAATGCCAGCCTCTCTGACCCAGAGGCCCCCTTCCATTGTGCTAAGCTCCACGTGCTGTGTGGGCCCTATAGCAGATACATGGTGACCCATGTGTCTGCCTTGAGTTCCTTGAGGAAAGGAGGGGAGCCAGGATCCTCTCCCCAAACTCTGAACACTCCCCCCACCCCACCCCCAGCCAGTGGGCATTTCGGATTCACTACAGGAGACAGTGCTGGTTCAAGATGTCCCAGGGTTCAGGTCTGCAGTGGATGGGGGTCAGGAGGGGAAGGGGAAGAGAGACAGGGAGGGAGCAAAGGGGGGGGTCGCCCCTCAGGGACACCCCGGGCTAATGAGCGGAGAGGCAGAGAACCACCGGTGACAGGGCAGAGCGGGAAGAGGCAGAGATGAAACGTGTGGAAGCAGAGTTAATGGAACTACTAAGTGCTTCATATTTCCTAGCTAATGAGGCCCCCTCTGCAGGAAGGAGGGGCCGGGACAAAAAGGCACTGTGGCTCGGTGGCGACTCCAGGCACTGGCGCTAATGAAGTCACTGGAGACTCGGAATTCCTTGGGCTCATCTGACTCAGCTCCGGGGCGATGCTATTTCCATTCACCAAAGCACTTGACCAAAGAGGGCAAGTCCCCTGTTAAAACGATACACGCGGAGGGCAGGAATTTGGAGTGGGGACAGGAACACGGTGAGGGGCCTAACACGGATGGAGGACCCGGATGGATCCAGGGACTGGGTGGAAGGAAGCCAGAGTCTGCAGGGTGGAGCCAGGGCTTGGGGGCAGGTGCGACACACTCTCCTGGGAGGCGGCACAGCACGCACGCTGCAGACACACTCGGACACTCGATGAAGCCCATGAATTGATATTTATCCACACCTTGTGTGTGCAAAGGGCAGAGACCAGCAAGGCTGGGATCCCAGGGGAGCCGAGGTCTGTCAGCCTCCCAGCTGGGAGCAACATCCATCCTGCCCGCTCTCTGCACACCCCACACGTTTCCTCCTCCCTCCCCAGTGCCCCCCGCCGCCCCGTCCTCCCTGCAGCTCCTCCTCCCTGGCCCCGGGTCTTTGCACCTGTTCCTCCTCACGCCTGGTGTGCTCCCCGCTGTCGACTCCCTCACAACCTCAGGTCTCTGCTTGGACAGGGCCTTGGATGTTATCTTGGTCAGCTGGCATTGTAACAAACTGAGCGACTTAACAACAGAAATGTGTTTTCTCACAGTTCTGAGGCCAGAAGTCCAAAGTCGAGGTGTGGACAGGGCTGATTCCCTCTGGGGACTCTGACCTCATCTGTTCCACACGTCTCTGTCAGCTTCCAGGGGCTTCTGGTAATCACTGGTGGTCCTTGGGTTTTGAGACTTCCCTGGTGGCTCAGACGGTAAAGGGTCTGCCTATAATGCAGGAGAGCCAGGTTCAACCCCTGGGTCAGAAAGATCCCCTGGAGAAGAAAGTGGCCACCCACTCCAGTACTCTTGCCTGGAAAATCCTATGGATGGACGATAATATAATCCATGGGGTCGCAGAGAGTCGGACCCCACTGAGCGACTTCACTTTCACTTTCTTTCACTGCAATCTCAGCTTCCATCCTCACGCCACCCTTTCCTCTGTGTGACTGAGTCTTCCTTTTAGTCTCCTGTAGGGACGCGATCATTGGACTTCAGTTCAGTTCAGTTGCTTAGTCGTGTCCGACTCTTTGCGACCCCATGGATGGTAGCATGCCAGGCCTCCCTGTCCATCACCATCTCCCGGAGTTCACTCAGACTCACATCCATCGAGTCTGTGATGCCATCCAGCCATCTCATCCTTAGTCGTCCCCTTCTCCTCCCGCCCTCAATCCCTCCCAGCATCAGAGTCTTCTCCAATGAGTCAACTCTTCGCATGAGGTGGCCAAAGTACTGGAGTTTCAGCAATCTAGGGTGATCTCAGTTCAAGATCTTTACCCTAATTACATCTGCAAAGACCCTTATTCCAAATAAGGAAACGCATTCTGAGATTCCAGGTGGACATGAATTTTGGGGCGATCCCACTGAACCTACAGTCTGGCTGTACAAATCCACCACAATTGGAAATAGTCCATTATTGGTGTAATTATCTATTGGATGCTTATCTGTCCAGTTGGAATTTCAGGTTTATGAAAACAAGGACCCGAGTGCCCCTGCAGTGCCCAGCCAGTTTGTAGAATGAATGATGAGGCTGGCAGGCTCTTGGAAAGGAGGTGAGAAGGGTACACCCAAGGCCACCCCTGCCTGGAGCTGTATCTTTTAATCCCAGAGAGAAGAAGAGCATCCTCCAGACAGTAAGAGAGAAGGGCTCCTATAGACTGGCTGACTGTTGGCAAGTGCTCAGGACAGGACAGAAGGACATGGGTTGGGGACCCAGAGATACTCTCTAATGGGGAGGGGCTGCCAAGGAGAGGGTACCAGGGGCCAGAGTTAATCCCACACGCTTAGTCATCAGAGGTCTGCACTGAGTGTCTTCAAAGAACTTCAGTTTTCCTTTAAATCTTTTCATTTTGCTTCCCTGTCGTCCAGGCTAACAATAAGTGAGGGGACACGGAGGATTAAAGAGGGCAAGAGGAACCTGCAAGGGGGCTGTGAGCTGAAATGAGGGCACGGGGGTGCAGAGGCCAGGGAACACGGTGAGTCTGGACATATCACCAGACGTCTTACTCCCTGCACGAGGCAGCATGTCAGTGTGGCTAAGAGAGCAGGCTCTGGACTCAGGCTGGCCGGGGTTTGAAACCCAGAGCAGCACTCGCTAACGGGGGGAATGTGGGCAAACTCCTTGCCCTCCTGGAGCCTTGTTCTCCCATCCGTAATGTCTGTTTCCAAAATGCATAGACAGGACTTTCCTGGTGGCCCAGCGGTTAAGCTCTGCACTCCCAGTGCAAGGGGCACGGGTTCAATCCCTGGTCGGGAAGCGATCTCACGTGCCTCAGTGAAGATCGAAGGCCCCACGTGCTGCAGCTAAGACCTGGCACAGCCAAACAAATAAATATTAAAAAAAAAAGAAGACAAAGCAGCGTCAGGATGTACTGAGAGCACAGCACTGTGCTGGCCCACAGTAGGAGCGTGTAATATATGTCAAGGTCAGAGGACACGGGGGGGGGGGGACTCGGGGAACTGTAGACAGGGTCAAAGTCTCTGAGCTGAATTCCTCGAGGCTTTTCAGTTCACTCTTGAGATCCAGGCCTTGTCTGGCCAGGCACCACCGTAACCATCCCAACAACCAGCCAGGCTCCAGCTGCCAAGCACCCCCATCAACACTGACTGGCTGAACAGAGGTTGAGTGAATGAATGAATGAATGAATGAATGAATGAAGGCATGCTGGTAACCTTCTGTTCTCCTCACACAGAGGTTATTCCCCACTTGCCTTGTCTTTCCTGCTTTCTGGTGTCCTCGACCAGCCTCCAGACTGCACTGGGACCACAGATCTTTACAGAATCCTTGCCAGTGTTGACTGCTGAGATGGACAGCACCCCCAGCCCTGCCACCTTGTTCGCCCCTCCCCACCACTGGTGACTCCAGTGAATTTGATGATTAACTCCTCTCCAGAAATGTTCTGATGAAGCCGCACGCTTGTGCCAGGCAGCTTCCCACATCAAGGACTGTTTCACACAGCCGCTTCCTCTGAGACTTGAGTCCATTAGCTTCTGCAAGGGTCATGCAGTTCGGCTGGTTCCAAGGGGCCACCTCTGAGCAGACAGTCCCTCTGGAGGGAAGCTGTCCCTAGCCTGCCCACAGTGGGGAAGGTCGCCACTGGCTAAACCCAGTGACCTGGAATCTGTAGGAGGAAGCACATACCTGGCGGGGTGGGGTGTTTTCAAAGGAGAAGAAATTAAGATGAATCACGTGGTATTTCTGATCAGCCATTTGCCCACCCAGGAAAATGGGATTCAACCTAATGGGACCTTCTGAGATGCTCCTATAGAGACGGAGGTGGGGAAGAGGAGAAAGGAGTCAGAAACAGGGCCGGCCCTGCTCTGCTCCCTGTCGGCTGTGCAGTGTGGGGAGCGTGGCCTCATCTCTGTGAGTGAGTGCATGAGCGATCACAGCATTGCTTCACGGGGAGGCCTGCAGGGTGCCTGCCTCACCGCCTGCCCAGGTGGCTGCTACGAAACAGCAGCACGCTGGACTGCAGCTGTCTTAGCACTAATCAGCAAGCTGTGGGGGCAAGGGGAGGGTTCAGGGTTCTCCAGCTCACTTTCCCAGCATTCACTTCTTTAGAGTTGCTTCTCTGGCGAAGGCACTCAGGGGGCTCCAGAGACTTTGGGGGAAATGCACAGTAGCTGATACCAGAAAGGTGGGTCCTCTGGGGCCCACTCTCACTGGGGGGTAAGCCAAGGCCTCATGTCAGGACGCTGCCTGACATGGACGGGATGCTGGGCAAATGCTTGCGGAATGAATGAGGCATATGATCTTGGGAGACTGAGAACTAGGCTTTGTGAGTATGAGACACACACACACACAGACACACACACGTGTGCACACATGCCAGGATGGAGGTCTGAGAGTGGACACAGTAGGAGAGCTGTAGCCAGCAATCTGGAGTGGGGTAGGGAAATCACTGGCACTTTGAGCCCAATGTCCCGGCCGGGCTGCCGTGAGCGCTCTCCATGGTGCTGAACCATCATCTCGGCCAGCGGGCCCAGCTGCCTCACCTCTGTCTGGGCTCAGCTGAAGCCTCTCCACCTTCTTTTAGAAATTCCAAGCCAGGGGAGACAAGTGGCAGGGTGGGAAAGGGAGGGTAGAGAGTGAGAGGTGACTCCAGACAGAGGCTGCTGGTCAGATACCACCAATGCCGGAATGCTGGAGGGGCGACTTTTGTTTCCACATCACTGTGGTTCCTAAGCAGTGACTCCCCACTGTGAGAAACCTGGGCACCCCTCCCCCACTGAGTGCATTTTGATGCCACCTTTATGGTGAAATGCAAACCCACCCCATGTCTCCAGACCTAGGATCTCTGCTCACACCCCTTCCTCTTGGCCACCAGCTCTCTCAAAGCATTCACCCTGTTTCTTTTTGCCCAGGCCTTTTGCTCACCTTCCCCTTTTCTAATCTACCCATTCTTTGCATCCTTCCAGGTCCATCCTCAGTGTCTCCTCCTCCAGGAAGCCTCTCTTTACCACGTCAACCCACTTTGCCCTCTTGCTCTTCTGACCTCCTGCTGAACTTAAAAGGCCAGGTTTAGCAAGCAATGCTTCTCGAGCTGTTCCCCGTGAGCCTTCTCTCTCTCACCACCTAGCCGAAGGCTCTCAGGGACCCAGATTCTTGTCCAGAATCGCCGAGCCTCGACTGTGTGTGAACGTCGTTGTCACTGCCATCAGTCACAGAAGCCCATCAGCCACCGGGAGTGAGCGCTAACACTGTGCTACAGCTGAGCTGGCTCTTCTCTCACTTCATCTCACTGAAAACTCACAAGAACTCCTTGAAGCAGGTCCAGTTATTATCACCATTATTACGGAAGGCTCAGAGGGATGGAGTAACTTGCCTGAAGCCATACATGCGCCAGAGCCAGGGTTCAAGAGAAGGTCTGTCTGACCTGAGTCCAGCTCTTAACTGGCAGGCCATCAGACTCAAGCAATAACCTGTAACTGAAACACACTGAAGCCAGCTCTGTTCTGCTCTTTACTTGTGGCAAAACGCTACCCCCCAGAGAACCAGTGCTGGAAGGAACAGACACAGTAAGGTTTTTCTGCCTGGATGGAGCAGAGCATTGCAACCTTGCCCAGCCGCTGAGTTGCACTAATTGCTACAAACATTTATTGAGCACCGACTGCATGCCATGCCTTAGGCATTACGATGAGCACTGAGTTACGTGGCCATAAATACAATGCATACTGACCCTGCCAGCCCGTGACACAAGCTTTCAGAGAATCAGAAGAGGAGTCAGTGGCCAGGCCTCATCTTTCTCCTGGAGGCCCAACCAATAGGTGGCACCAGTTTCTCTGGTTTCAGAAAGACCTTGGCATATTCTGAAAACTGCCTAGACTCCCCGAGAGATAGAGGGACATCTGGGACCGGGGTTCTGGAGTTTTCAGGAGGAGATGGTGAACCATAGATGCTACTTGTCCTGATGGCTGCTCTGCTTTGTCAGGCTCTTGGGTAGCATCACACCACGCAGGGAAGCCGAGGCGGGCCGTCGGGATGGGGCTCCGCCAGTGCGCGCGGTGCTTGCATGGTGCGGGGTGCACGTATACACCTGTGAGCTTCTGCATTTCTTTCCAATTAGAGACGTAGCAGTGCTGACAAGAAATGGAAGCAGGAACACGAGGAAATCATAAGGTTATTGGAGCATGGGTGCACGACGGGGGAAATAAGATAAGTGAAAATCAATTCTCCCCTGTGTGTGTGTATGTGTGTGTGTGTGTGTGTGTGTATGTATGTGTGTGTGTGTATGTGTGTGTGTGTGTATGTGTGTGTGTGTGTATGTGTGTGTGTGTATGTGTGTGTGTGTAGAACTCCAGCCAATGAGGAAACGCTGCTGCTTCTGCTCTCAGAGCTGGTGCTGAGCAGAGCTAGGGCTCTCTGGGGAGCTCCTGGAGTTGCAAGGTTGGGGTGAACAGGGGCCCATGGGAGCCGGTGCAGGGGCCCGGTCACACTTCTCTCGCTCCACGCACCCCCCCGCCTCCCATCAAGCCCCTCTGGTCAGTTCTGTCCTGCTCAAAGCCTACCCTGCCCCCATACCCTCCTCTCTGCCTCTCTCCCAAAGGGGCTGTCATCATGTCTAAAAGCCTAGAGCTTTAAAAAGAGCCTTTCTCTCCTCATCCTTTGATTCTGCCCCCGTTTCCCCCACGTCTGCTGGAGAACAAAGTGCATGCGTGAGTGGGAACGTGTCCCTCATGTTGGCCTTCATTTCAGGCTCCGTCGACCAGGGGGGAGCTCTGATCGCTGGCTCAGTGGCTTCCTCCTCTCCCTGCTGCAGGAGAGTCAATGCCCCCACACGCTTCCTGAGTGAGACAAGGGCTTCTAGTTGCTACCACTCAAGAGGAGAACTCAACAAACATTAGCGCCTCCTGTATGCCAGACACCGGTATAGTTCATGGGATCAAGTGGATGTCAAACCTTTAGACAGCAGCTTTGGCTCTCGTGGAGTGGCTTTGCCATCAACCAGCTGTCAGACCTTGAGCCAACAACCTCCCATTTTCCACCTTCAAAATGGAGACAACAAGAGTGTACCATGGGCTTCCCTGGGTTGGTCAGTGGATAAGAGTCTGCCTGCTAATGCAGGGGACACAAGTTCAATCCCTGGTCTGGAAAGATGCCACATACCACGGGAGAACTAAGCTTGCACACCACGCCTGAGCCCATGAGCCCAGAGCCTGCGGCCCACCACAAGGGAGCCCCCTGCAGTGAGAAGTCTAGGCATCATGGTGAAGAAGAGGCTTGGCTCCCCTCAACTAGAGAAAGCCTGTTCATAGCAGGGCAGACCCAGCACAGCCAATAAATCAATAGGCAAAAAAGTGTATCATGTATCCATTGCCACAATAATGCTGTGTAACAAACAACCCCCAAATCACAGCGGCATGCAACAACTAGCATTTATTTCTGTGGGGGGAGCCATGTATGCCCCTTCCAGGCCTGGCCCCCAAAGCCTCCCGCGTGGTCTCTCATAGATTTCTCTTTCCCCGCCTCTTCATCAGACACAGAGGGTCCAGTGGAGGACTTCAAGGCTCTCGGGCAAGGGTGGGAAAGCTGTGGCCCTCCACTTGTTTTTTTAAATAAAGCTTTATTGGAACACGGTCACGCCCGTTCCTGTGTTGTCAGTGTCTACATCACACCACAATGGCGATATGGAGTGGTTGCCCCTGTACAGCCGGCAAAGCCTAAAATGTATTTACTGTCTGGCCCTTTACAGAGAAAGCCTGCTGGCTCCTGCTCTGGGGGATGGTGGAGCCACTAGTTGGAAGGAGCCTGGGTTGCTGGCGATAGCGTGGAGCACCGTCTCCCGGTCTCCCCTCCTGCCGTAAGCCTCACGGGACTGTGACACAGATGAGAAAGAAGCCGCCACTGTGATGAGGCACTGAGACTGCAGCTGTCTGCTACAGTGGCCGGCTGGCCCTGCACACACACTGGCCCAGGAGCTGTGATTCTGGCAGCAGCAGAAACACGGCTGCCTGTCTGTCCACCCACCCTGTGCCCCACGCGCCCGAGGAAGCTGGCTTGTCTCCAGGCTGGTGCTCCTGCAGGACCACAGTCCCTCAGACATGGTGACCTTGATCGGGGGAGGTTACTTACAGAGTGGTGAGCACCCTTCTCTCCTCATGGGAGATAAAACAATGATGCTAAAAAGACTTGAGAAAGAGGGACGCCCCCGGGCAGCCCACACGGGTGCCAGCTCGCTGGTCTTGGAGAGGCAGGATAAGCATCTCAGGGAACGTGACCTTGAGGGTTTGTCAATTACCGGCTGTGTGATGCTGGATACATTACTTAACTCTCCTCCCCCGAGCCTCAGTTTTCCTATCTGTACCACGTGATCAGCAGCCTGCCTACGCTCGAGTTGCTGCTAACCTGGGCTCTTCAGCAGCGGGGCACCCTTCCTGGAGGGGCGCCACATTACAGGGTCGCTCCTTGGACACTCATTCTCAACACTCTTACTCCTGGGGCCACACCCCTTCCAAGGAAACCCTGCGCCCAGTCCTGGCTTCCCAGACACGCTGGGCACCGCTGCCTGCCCCAGGGAGTCCGTGTTCATTGGACGGGCCAAGCTACCCCTTCTCTCCTGGGATTCCGACCTAAGAGGAACTGGGGTCAGCGGAGAGGGCGTGATGAAATGCTGCCGGGGGCCACGTCAGGCCACGTACCAGAGGAGCCAACAGGAATCCAACGGGAGAGAAGCGTGCACACCCATGAGGGGAAGCCCAGGCCTCCAGGAGAGTCTGCCCTGTGGAACCTTTGGATGTTCTGTATCTGCACGGGACGGCTGGCGCGGGTGGCGGCTAACAGGCTCAGTCTCAATTACAACGTGGCTCCTGACCACCTGAAGCGTAGCCGGCGAGGCTGAGGAGATGGACAGTGAACCTCAGTTAACTGAGATAAACGTAAACTTGGCTCACAGTGATTCTGGTAAATTCCTTTTAATTTAGGTGTGGCCAGTGGCTGTCATCTCAGACAGTGAAATCCTAGCGCCTCCGTGCCATCCTCCAGCTCCTGCCCCCTGATTAAGCTGCACTGGGTGGGGTGTCTCAGCATGGGGCCAGGGCCCCCCAAGGCTATGGGGTGTGTGTGTGTGTGTGTGTGTGTGTGCGCATGCGTGCAGAGAGGGGCACATGATAGTCTGGAAGGCGGATGCCTGTGGATCACACCAGGAGGTCTGATGGAGACCCAAAGGAGGCCCACCTGTTCCCTTCCCTGAGTGTGGCTTTGAACCTCCGTTTTTCAGCATTTCCCTGCATAGAGCGCTTCACAGCAGAACCTCCAAAGTGAGCTGCTCTGGGAATATGTCTCCCAGGCCATGAATCCCTTAACCAGCATCACTGACCCCATGCCCTCTCTGCCCAGCTCTTGGTCTTGCTCCTCCCTCTGACAGCTCTGGGGGCAGCGAAGGGGAGAGGCGGGAGCAGGGTCTCAGGTTTTCTGGGCACAGACTCCTGCTCAGTGCCTGTGCTGCCTGGGTTTGCTGGGCGACCCTGGGCAAGCTAGTTAACCTCTCTGAGTCTCAGCTGACTCCCTTGAGAAGGGGAGGGGAGGCACAGGGAAGGCCTTACGGGGGGCCAGGGGCTGGGTGCTGGGCCACACTGCACGGTGCCTGCTGAGCCCAGAGACAGCCAACAGCTCGCCTCTAATCACAGAGCCCCTAGCAGTGTTAGGCAGGCAGAGCCGGAGAGAGTCCAAAACGGCTGTGGCTGCAAGACAAGGAAGGGAAAAGCCCGCGAAAATGGATCAAAAGTTCTGAGGACCGGAGCGAGGACCTCAGGGAAAACAAAACACTTCCGGCTGGCCCAGCTGACATAGGACAGGCCCAGGGAGAGAAACATATACAGAGGAGCCAGAGCCAGCTCTCTCTCTCCCGCGCCGGGCGCTCTTCTCCTCGAGTCTTTAGATCCACGTGCCCTCACGCCTCAAAGACTGATTTTCCTGCTATCTTCTAAATAAAGTAGAGCTGTAACACTGATTTGTCTAAGAGCTGTAACATGGTCCATTCGAGACCTGAGGGCTGCGACACGCCGAGGGGCTCTAACGTCAGTCACTCCAAGTCTTTGTTGTGACGAGACAAAGAATCGAGGCATGTAAACTCGCATGAAGTAGAAAAAAGCCTGAGCCCCAGCTGCCGAGGGATGGAGCCTTTGCACTTCGGCAATGAAGGCGCTCCACAGACAGTGTGAGCTCAGCCCCCGGCTAACCTGTGAAAGGGGGGAGCTGCAGCAGGCGGTGCAGGCTGAGGAGCTGCAGAGAATGGGGGAGCACGGCAGAGAGCTGTGGCCCTGAGGAGGACCCTGGAGCTGGAGCAACTGGGGGCTCCCGGGAAGAGAATTTGGAGGCCGAGGGGGCTGTGTCCCCACCCTCCTACCGTGGCTGAAATGTCGGCAGATTCCGTGATCCTGACCGATCCTTGGTTTTCTCGTCTGCAAAACGGGATAACCTTAGCAAGAGGGCTTCATGATGTTGTGAGAATTTGTGAGAATTCAGGATGTTGTAGTATTGAAAGCTGGTATGTAGTAGGTACACCATCCAGCGGGTGCTGAGAGAGAGCTGGGAAACTGTCTCTTGGTACCTCTCTATGGTCCCAAAGCAACGCTGGGAGGGACCGTACTGGGGGAGCCCTGGGGAGGAGGGGACTGGCGCTGACCTTGGGTGACCTTCCAACTCAGAAAGGCTGGAGGATCTGGGAAGCTTCCCTTTCTCAAAGGTTTATGCACTATGCACTCCTCACCCCCTCCCCCCACTCCTGAAGGAGGCAGGAAGGAGACTCTCTATGGTCCCAAAGCAACGCTGGGAGGAACCGTACTGGGGGAGCCCTGGGGAGGAGGGGACTGGCGCTGACCTTGGGTGACCTTCCAACTCAGAAAGGCTGGAGGATCTGGGAAGCTTCCCTTTCTCAAAGGTTTATGCACTATGCACTCCTCACCCCCTCCCCCCACTCCTGAAGGAGGCAGGAAGGAGGACGGAGAGGAGGGACAGGGAGGAGGAGGGAGTTTCTGGGCTTCTCTCCACCCAGACTTGCCCTGAGGTTCCCGAGAACCTTGAATTCATTAGCGGCTGCAGCTCTGAGCCTTGATTAAAAAGATGCCGTCAAAAGATGCCGTCTTCTTCCCCCCTCTTTCCTCCTCAGTTCTCTCCTGGGCAGTGATTTCCATGTGTAGCCAGCTCTCTCTGAGCAGGATCGGACACACCTGCGGTGCACATTGATTGCCTGATTAAGGGGGAGATTGATTGGTCCCTGCTGTCATTAGCATATAGTTAGCAGTGACCTCTCTGCTTGGCCTCCGGCTGGTGGCTCTGACCTGAACGGATCAGTGAGCCTGATGGGAAACAGAGCTTGGTGAGAGGAGGGGCAGGGCGAGGGGGGCAGAGCTGAGGCTTCCCAGGGCCCAAGGGTGAGTGGAGGGGGAGGCCCCTCACCTGGCTGGGCCAGATGTGCATAAGAGACAGCTCCCCACCCCCTCCCCCCACTCCTGAAGGAGGCAGGAAGGAGGACGGAGAGGAGGGACAGGGAGGAGGAGGGAGTTTCTGGGCTTCTCTCCACCCAGACTTGCCCTGAGGTTCCCGAGAACCTTGAATTCATTAGCGGCTGCAGCTCTGAGCCTTGATTAAAAAGATGCCGTCAAAAGATGCCGTCTTCTTCCCCAAAAATTTTAATTTATTTTTGGCCGCGCTGTACAGCATGCGGGATCTTAGTATCTCCATCAGAGGCTGAACTCGAGCCCCCTTTTGTTGGAAGTGGGGAATCTTAACCACTGGACGCCAGGGAAGCCCCTTTCCTGGCTTCTTAGTGGGAAAATTGAATGCAGCACTTCCCAAGACAGCTTTGTCTGAATCAGCAAAGAGCGGAGCCCCTCCTTCCAAACTCCCCACCACCCCCCTCCTCCCCAGTCCCTCTGCCCATCTGGACTGCAGGTCCCTTCAGCGGAGCTCTCCTTCCTCTTGAAAAAGTCCTCTCGTGCCCGTGCCCGTTGTCCTGCAGAGAGAAGCCAGCTGCCAGGGCGGGGGTGGTGCAGAGAAGCCTGGTGTCTCTGGCCGGAAGACCCCTGGGGCACCCACAGACCTTGATGTGCACCCACACAGCACTTGGGATCTTTGTTTAAGGGCGGGGTCCCTGGTGACCCACATCTGTGGTCCAGTACAAACACCGAGGTGGGGGGGTGCATACCGTGCCCCTCATCCCCCACCGCCACCAACCACCAGAAGAGAGGGTTTGAAGCTGTCAATCTTATTTGCAAAACAGAAAGAGAGACACAGACGTGGAGAAGAAACATATGGACACCAAGGAGGGAAATGGGAATAGGATGGAGCGGGGAGCTCGAGATTGGCACACATACACCACTGACACCACGTATGAGACATAACTAACGGGAGCCTGCTGTTGAGCACAGGGACTCTGCCCAGTGCGCTGCGGTGACCTAAATGGGAAAGAAATCCAAGAATGCAGGGATATGCGTACACACGGGGCTGATTCCCTTTACTGTACAGCGGAAACTAACACAACGTTGTAAAGCACCTATAAAGCAAAGTCGCTCAGTCGCGTCTGGCTCTTTGCAACCCGGGGGAATTCTCCAGGCCAGAATACTGGAGTGGGTAGCTGTTCCCTTCTCCATGGGATCTTCCCAACTCAGGGATCGAACCCAGGTCTCCTGCATTGCAGGTGGATTCTTTACCGGCTGAGCTTCGAGGGAAAAAAGCAGCTATACTCCAATAAAAATGTATATATTAAAAAAAAAAAGGGTACAGAAAACTAGCTCCGTACAGTGTAAAATGAAGCCACCGTCCCACCTGCTCAGTGGCTGTGGAGTTTGAGATTTTTCACGAGGCAAAAATTGTAAACAGCATGGGCTCTGGGAGAGGTTGGAGTGGGGGCGACCCTGGTGCCCCAACCCTGCCTGGTGGGATTGCCCAGCCTCGGTGGGTCACTCCCCGTGCTGGTCCTCAGAACGGCACCCTGGGCGGGGCCTGGAGAGGAAGCCCATGGTGCGGGCTCAGCACAAACTCTGGGCTCAGGTGTGAACCCCAGATACGTCATGTAGGGACTCTGCCACCGTGGCCTTCCCCATGCGTGACACGGGGTGATGATGTCACTACCCTGTAAGGATCTCTGAGGCACTCAAGGGCGGTCAATGATGTGTGGTGTGGAGTGAGCGCTCACAAATGACGAGCCGTAGAAGGGACTGCCTGTGTTCTCACCTGGCGATCGCATATACCATGCCATGTGACACGCTTTGCTTACTGACCTCCTGTAAGCACACACTTCAGAAGCAAGTATAAAGGGTGGCATGAGTCCTGTAACCATGCACAACGTGTTGCGTCCGTCCTGGGGCTGGATGATGCTGCCAGTGCCCGGGGCCCTGAGGGCGCTCGGCTGGCAGGCGGAGGACTGAGGCACCTGGGACTCAGGAGCTCCGGGGTTCTGTCCCTGGGGCCCTGGCTCAGCCCTGTGGTTTGGGACACCTCTTCCAGGGCTCTCAGAGGCGACAGTGGGGGAATTCCCTGGTGGTCCAGGGGTTAGGACTCTGCATTTTCACTGCAGAGGGCCCAGGTTCAATCCCTGGTCAGGGAACTAAGATCCCACAAACCATGCAGGGGGCTGGTTGCGGGGGAAGCAAAAAAAGAAAGTGAGGGCTTCCCTGGTGGCTCAGTGGTAAAGAGTCTGCCTGCCAATGCCGGAGACATAGGTTCGATCCCCGGTCTGGAACGGTCCCTCACGCCACAGAGCAACTAAGCCCGTGCGCCACAGCTACCGAGCCTGCGCTCTAGAGCCCGGGAGGCGCAGCTACCGAGGCCCGTGCGCCCTGGAGCCCGGGCTCTGCAACAAGAGAGGCCTCCGAACGAGAAGCCCGCGTCACAGCTGGAGAGGAGCCCCTGCCTGCTGCACCTGGAGAAAAGGCCCACGCAGCAGGGAGGACGCAGCACAGCCAAGAGTAAACAAGACAGCACATTTATTAAAACAAAGGGGGAGGAGGGGGCGGAGACAGTGATGACAGTGGAGTCAAGCCCAGACACTCCTCCAGCTCCCCGGAAGGCAGACTTCACCTGGCCACAGGGAGGGGAGTCCCGGACCACTGGATGGCAGGGGGTGCTGGGGGGCCTGACAGGACAGCAGGCCTGGTGGGCAGAAGCCCATGGCCTGGCCACACGCCGGCGTCCCTGGGGGATGGAGCCCATGAGACTGGCGGCCTCACGCCTTCCTTTGCCGGGTCTGCTGTGGCACAGCACTGCAAGCTGGGCGGCCCAGACGACAGACCTCATGCGGAGAGCCGGCTCCCTGGGAAAGACCCTGATGCTGGGAAAGAGGGAGGGCAGGAGGAGAAGGGGGCAACTGAGGACGGGATGGCTGGACAGCATCACCTACTCAACGGACATGAGGCTGAGCTCAGAGGAAGGACAGGGAAGCCCGGTGTGCTGCAGTCCATGGCGTGTCAAAGAGTCAGACTCAAGTTAGTGACAAGACAACACAAGCGCAGACACCGCCGTCGCTCAGCGCTGGGGTCAGAAGCTGAGATCTGGGTGTCGGCAGCCTGGTTCCTGCCGAGGGCCCTGGTAAAGCACCTGTCCCAGGCCTCAGTCCTCGGCCTGTGGACAGTCACCTGCCCTCTGTCCGTGTCTCTGTGCACACGTCCCTTTTGTACAGACGTCAAGTTGGAGCACAGCCCACCCTAACGACCGCGCTCTAACTCTGATCTCTACAAAAACATTGTCTCCCACCAAGGTCATATTCCCAGGTATGTGGGGTTAGGACTTCACTGTATCAACTTGCGGGGGGGTGGGGCATGTTTCAAGCTAGAACAGGTCACTTTGAGCGCAGAGCAAGGGGACAGTGAGGGGTGGCTGTGGAACGCCTCCAGCCTGGTCCAGCCTGCCAGGGAGCAGACAGAAACCACTGGGACTCAGGAAACAGCAGCTCGTGGGGTCGAGATTGGGTCCAGGTGTTGGCCATTAGCCCCCCAGCTGTGGTGCTGGGAGCTGGGAGCCTCCAGCGGGGGCCTGGCAGAGCCAGGCGGTGCCAGCCAGGGGGGCGGCCCCAGCTGGCTGGGCCGGAGAAGGCTTCCTGTGAAGCTGCAGGCTTTGAAACCTTGACTAGTAAGGTTTTCTTCTCTTTCTAAGTTGAATGAGTCAGTAGCTTCATATAGGGCCCCATCTGTCCACCCCATCGCTGCCAGTCGGATTCTAGGCCCTCGGCCAATTCAAAAACCAAACCAGCTTAAGAGGAATCTGCTCGACAACTCGTTTTGTGAGTATTCTGTTTTCCCTGGTGGAAGGGAGGCCTCTTGACTGCCCTTCTGGGTCCTGCCTCCGGAGCGAATCTAGAATCCCGCAGCCAAGCAGCCGGGGTGGCGTGTGAATTAGCGCCAGGAGGTGGAGAGCGATCCGCAGACGTGTGTCAGCCAGAGAGGAGGGAGGCGCTTTCCACCACGCCATTCAAGGTTGGCAGAGAGGCCCACAGCGACCTAGGCCTGTCTCAGGCTCACCACTTGGTCCCTCGTCCCGTGAGCCTTTCTTTTCTGGGATGTCTCTCCCCCAGGACTTCGGCCCCCCGGGGAACAGTGCCCGACGCGTCACTGAGAATTGTGGGACGACAAACAAGCGTGCAGGGAAGGAGCCAGGGCGCCACCAGGACCCGTCGCAGGCGGGTTGCCGTCTCCTGGCGGGGGCCTTGCCTCCACGCTGCAGCTGGCTGACGGCAACACCCTGGGATTCGCCAAAGCCAGATACACTGCTGGAGGGCAGTGTGTGTGAGGGTGGAGGCCCGCGAGGCTACGTGCCACCCAGAGGCCAGGCTCCCGCAAAGAATAAGCAAAATCTCTTGGGCGGGCGGACTCAGAAGAGTGGAACAGCAGGAACCATATGTGCAAAGGCCCAGTGGTGAGGGGTCCCAGGCACGGAGGGTTCAGGGGGCCGCAGTCAGGGTGGCTGGAGGCAGGGCAGGGCCAGGGGAGACACCTGCAGGACAGTCTCATGAGCTTGTCAGATCTCAGATGAACGTCGCTGTTTTCAGGACCGTTCGGTCAGAGCCGGGGCTCTCTCTTCCCCTCCTCCAGCTGCCGACCTCTGTCTTTTGATGCTGATGTGATCAGATCTCACCTGAGCCTTCCTCTCCTATCTCCCCTGACTCCCGGCCGGCCCAAGGCCCGTCGTCCTGGGTGCTCATCAGACCTCGCCAGCTTCTCTCGGAACCTGACTCCCGATCGATGCCACCGTCACTTCTGGGTGTGTCTGAATCACTGCCGCATGCCCACCTGGCTGTGGGATTCCCTGGACGGCGACTTTGTCTTACCTGGTCACTGTTTTTGTGGCTTGGCTCACAGAGATGCTGGCAAACTCCTCCCCAGAGGGAAGAGTGATCCCACCAGAGCGGGAGCTGGTGCTCCTTGGAGGGCTGGAGCTCCTGGTGGGGCAGCCCACGGTCAGAGTGTTTCTAGGTTCAGCTCTGGGCTCAGATGTCCATCCTGCCTCTGACTGGTTTAGTGGCGGCCTCGAGTAACTCCTGCAACCTTTCTGGGAGGGGCTGTCACCTGTGTCCTGTGCAAAGCAGTGGGAGGAGTCAGTCAGAAAATATGGACAAGGAACGTTGGGCACAGAGCCTGGCACACAGCCTGGCACGGGGCGGGCTTGGTAGGCAGTGGCGGTCCAGCCATCAGGGGAAACCCTGACCAAAAGCACCAGCCCTGGCCAGGCAAGACAGCGGCCTCCTGCGTGCGTGAGCTGACATCAGGAGGCCCTGGTAAGGAATGTGGAACTGATAAGCTGCCCCCAACCGGAAGAATTCAGGAAAGGTCAAAGGGAGAGAGGAGACACCGGTCCATGTGTCCTGCCGACCTCCCAGAATCCTCCTCGCTGGCCTCCTCTTGGCTGAGTGATGTATGCAGCACCAGGAAGGACGCTGAGTCAGAATGATCGGCCAGAGACAGCCCGCAAGCTCACCCCTCACCGCAAACCCCGAGACTGTGAGCCATGGGGAGAGCAGTCCCCCTGGGCCCCTCACCCTCACCCCTCACCCCTCCGCCCCTTCCCAATAAAGTTTGTCCTCTGTTAGCACGTGTGTCTCCTCAGACAAGTCACTTCCCGGTATTAGACAAGAGCCCGCTCTCGGGCTCTGGAAGGGGACCCCTTCCGGCAGCAGAGCGATTCCGCCAGGCCCCCCTACCCTGCTCAGGCCTGGCTGCCGCTCCCTCTCGCCCCAGGTTGGGAGGCGAGGACCTCTGATAGTGCCCCAGAGCCCTGCAAAGCAGCAGTGGCCCCAAGCTGGTGGGCCCCGTGGAGACCTGGAAGGCTCCAGGCTGCAGGCTCAGCTGGTGGCAATGGCTCCAGCCCAGCGCAATGACCCTCTGGGTTCAGGGCCAGTGGAGCCTTCTGAAGAACCGCGGGGTGGGGTGGGGTGGGGGCACCCTGCAGGAACTGGGCTGCCCAGGCTTGCCCGGGCCCTGTGCTGGGGCTGCTCAGACCCCAGGAGATGCCCAGCTGCCACGTACACCAGTCACACCATCTCAAGGGGCTGACTTTACCTCTGGAGACGTCCTCATCTGTGTGCTGGAGGCAGAAACCCCTACTGTGCGCGATGAGAGGATGCTCACGACAACCGGGCACCAAATAGGCCCTCAGAAGTCCTGGTTCCCAGCTCCGCCCACAGCCTCCCTGCACCATCCTCCTTCCCCTGGGGTATTTGTCCCCATCACCTCCGACCTAGAAGTAAGGGCCTTCTCCCCATCTTAGGAGAGGACCCCAAGTGCCTTCTGACCGCAGAGTCCAGGCACAGACCAGCTTCTCCGGAGCAGGAGGCGATATTGATAAGAGACACTTTGCTATTAGCCACAGGGCTATAGTAGTAGTATTTATTTTCAGTCGTGTCTGACTCTTTGTGAGAGAGTCAGACAGACTCTTCAGGCCAGAATACTGGAGTGGGGAGCCTTTCTATTCTCCAGGGGATCTTCCCCACTCAGGGATCAAACCCAGGTCTCCCGCACTGCAGGTGGATTTTTAACCAGCTGAGCCACAGGGAAGCCCTGGGAACTGGCTAGTAATTTTGACATTTCAGGACTGGGCTTGGAGCGGGGTGGGGTGGGGTGGGGGCGCCCTGCAGGAACTGGGCTGCCCAGGCTTGCCCGGGCCCTGTGCTGGGGCTGCTCAGACCCCAGGAGATGCCCAGCTGCCATGTACACCAGTCACATCATCTCAAGGGGCTGACTTTACCTCTGGAGACGTCCTCATCTGTGTGCTGGAGGCAGAAACCCCTACTGTGCGCGATGAGAGGATGCTCACGACAACCGGGCACCAAATAGGCCCTCAGAAGTCCTGGTTCCCAGCTCCGCCCACAGCCTCCCTGCACCATCCTCCTTCCCCTGGGGTATTTGTCCCCATCACCTCCGACCTAGAAGTAAGGGCCTTCTCCCCATCTTAGGAGAGGACCCCAAGTGCCTTCTGACCACAGAGTCCAGGCACAGACCAGCTTCTCCGGAGCAGGAGGCGATATTGATAAGAGACACTTTGCTATTAGCCACAGGGCTATAGTAGTAGTATTTATTTTCAGTCGTGTCTGACTCTTTGTGAGAGAGTCAGACAGACTCTTCAGGCCAGAATACTGGAGTGGGGAGCCTTTCTATTCTCCAGGGGATCTTCCCCACTCAGGGATCAAACCCAGGTCTCCCGCACTGCAGGTGGATTTTTAACCAGCTGAGCCACAGGGAAGCCCTGGGAACTGGCTAGTAATTTTGACATTTCAGGACTGGGCTTGGGGCAAGAGATTTTTCAGGCTGAATGTGAAGAAGGAGGTGGTGGGAGGAGGGAGAGCGAGGAGGGGGCTGGTGTCCCCCAAAGATAAGGTGTTAAATGCCAGCTTCTCCATTTCCTGGCTGTGTGACCTTGGATAAGCCTCTCTGAGCTTCCCCTTCTGTGCAGTGTGGATGCTAACCGTTGCTGACTCCTATCTCCAGGCCTGCACTGAGGACCATGCCACAAGCCCCGCCCTTCCAAGCTGCTGCTGCTGCGCTAAACCAGGAGTTGGCAGAGTGTTCGAAAAATCCATCAGCCCCAAACCCTCATCTCCCCAAAGGCAGCAAGGCTGTGGGAACTCAGCTCAAGGCCTGGCGAAGGGCAGACATTCCCAGACTCCTATCAACCTGGCTGCTTTGAGAAAACACCTCACTTTCTGCCCTGGGACTGGCTGGCCACGCTCACGGCTGCACAAGACCCCCTGGCGAGGCCGCGGGGCTTGGCCAAGGTCACCGTGTTCTGGAACTTGCATAAGCCAGGCTGCCTTCCTCCAGGGCTGCTGGTGTTCCCGAGGGCCTGGCTGGGGAGAGTGCTGGGGAGCAGGCCAGATGAGGTGGAGCATGGGGGCAGGGGCCTCTGGACAGCCAGCCTCTTGAGGCCACAGGACGGCTGGAATTTTCCAGGACTGCCTGCAGGAGCTGCGACCCTGGACAGGCTGCCAGTGTGTGCGGAGCTCTTGGCTCTGACCCAGCGGCAGCTTCCAAATGCCCCGAGATGGAGGGCTCCGGGAGGCAGCCCAGGCTCCCTGACACCCAGGGGGCAGAGAGCTGCCTGCCTCTCCCAGAAGGTGGAGCCGACTGAGGGGCATCTGTGCCACCACCTCCCGCTCCGGGGACAAGCAGAAAGGCAGGATGAGGCGAGACCCAGAGGGATGGAGAGGGGAGGGGGAAAGAGAGACGGGGTATGGGGGCTGCCTTGGCCATTAAGCAGGAGGGAGGGGGTGGCCTGGCTGGATCCCCATGGATGTTACCACACTCTGTTATGGTCAGATCACAGCACTTTCCCCATGCAATGGCCAAGGTTTCCAAACTCCACCCCCCTACCCCCAATACCACTTCCCTGTAGGGGTTGCCACCATCCTGGTAGAAGAATTAGGTGACCAAGTGACCACTGTCCCACTGCTATGACCATGTCCCAGGCAGGGCCCACCCCTCTTCCTCCAGGAAGCCTTCTTGGGTTGCCCTCCACCCCACTGAGCACCTTTACCCCTCTGGGCCCTGCCACACTCCAAGCTGTTGCCATGAGGCATATGGAAGGGTCACTTCACATCCACAGAATAGGGGACCCTTCCCAGTGAACCACTGAGTTTTGAGGTCCTGACGGGGTCCAAGCAGCTTAAGCCAGCATCCTGCGATGGACCACCTTTCCTCCACATGTATCCGACACGCTGGGGACAGGGAAGGAGGAGCCGGGGAGGAAGAGGCGTTGACTCGTAGGCTGACTGAGTGACATGAACGATGCAGGATTGCTCTTCAGTACATTAGGCACAGGTGCCCACCAGCTTTTGAGTGCTTCTCATTGCAGGGACCAAGCACAGCGCCCTCTAGGTATGCACCTCTGAGACTGGCCCAGCACTGTCCCCACCGTACAAGCAGGCCTGGAAGCGTCCAGAGTCTCACCACCATGGCAGGTGCTGGTGCTCAGTCCACGGGGGTGGTGGGGGAGGGAGGGATTTGAATGACCAGCCCCTCCCCTGCATCGACCCCCATTTTAGAGACTGGAAAGCAGTGGCCAGTGAATTCATTGACCACCTGGAGGTATCACGGGTAATCAGGCAGATCTAGAGCCTGGTTTCGACTGGGGATGGCAGACGTTTCACTGGCCAGTTCCCATGAGTCCATCTGGCTGCCTGGAGCCCTGGGCTAAGAAGAATTCAGAAAAGGTTGGGCTCAGTGGGAAAGGGCTCTGGGATTGATTAGCAATGTCTGCCATGGGTGCAGGCAGGAGAGCGGTAGCCTGCCTGCTGGTTTACACACCCCACTGGCCCTGAGCCGGTGGACGCCCTCCCCGCCCCACCCAGTGGCTGAGAAGTCTATCTGTTGTTCTGGGGGCCTCATAGGCCCACCAGTCCTAGAGCTACAGGCTGGGGGCTTCATGGAGCACTCGGGGAGCCGTGACAGCCTCTGAGGACCCAAGCTGGTGCGTCCACCAGGCATTAGCGGTGATGCTCTGGTGCCTGAGGCTTTCTGCACTCTGGGCTTTAGCCTGGGCCACAGCAGAGGGCAGGCTGGGGTTTTAATAAACCTTGCCGGAGAACACCATTAGGAGCTGGTCTATATTATCACAGAAGAACTCCCCCGGGACGTGAAGACAAGGAGGGCCACTCAGAATCTACTGCGCCGTTTGCATCAGAGCCGAATGAAACGAAAGCTCCAGCTGCCTCTGGCTCCTCAACCACGACCTCAGGCTGCTCCTGCATCTCAGAGCTGCAGCCATAAATCTTTCTCTGTGAAGCCTGCGGACCTCCTTCTCCCCGACCCGCTGTGGGTGCTGGGAGGCCGCCCAGGTCCTAGCAACAGCGAGTGTATATCATGCATGTGTCGCAGAAAGAAATGAATGAGTGTGCAAACACGGCACGGGACCTGCTCCGCTGTGTGGACCACGTTGACTAGCAAGCGCTGTCTCAGAATCCGGTTTTCTGCCCTTGTCTTACCTTACAAGCCCCAGGCAAGGGAGCTCACAGTCCTCCATAGCGGTGGGATCTGGAAATGAAAGGAACAGGAGGCCGGGAGAGGCCGTGATGATGGCCATCACAGGCACGGTGACCTCCCGCCAGGCTCTCTGCTGAGTGATTCCGGTTAATTTCTGCAACAACCCCACCAGTCGGTGGTGTTACTAGTCACGGGTGGGGCAGTGGGGCTCCAGAGAGGGCACATAACTTGCTGGAGGTCACACAGTAAGAGACAGAGCTGGGATCGGTGCCGCCGGCTCCTGAAGCCTCTGCTTCTGAAGCCTCTCTGCTGGGACTGGGCTGCCCGGCTTTGGTGTCCGAGGCTACAGTGCCAGCCCGGGGTCGGGAAGGAGGCCACGGGGTGGGGCCTTCCCAGCTCCTTCCCATGGTCCCTCTTGGACTTCTGATCTTGGAACTGGACACTGAGCCAGGGCTGGTTCTCAGACTTTCGGAACCACCAGAACCTCTGTAATGCCTCAGAGGTCACTGGGGCCAGAGGTCACAGTGTCAAATAAGGAGGAAGGCCCCTGCAGGGTGCGTCTAAGTCAGAGCACGCCCCTTCTTTCTCCCCCTAGTTTTTGTTTGCTTTAACACACATAGAAAAGCGCCCAGAGTGTGCATGAATATGTGAGTGAGTCCCACGAGTGCCTGAGTTTTTACACCCTGGACATCCACGTAGCCAGCACTTCAGAAGGCCCCTCTCATCTATGTGCACTTCAAAAATTTTTACTTTTTTGGCTACATTGGGTCCTGTTGAGGCACACGGAATCTTGCATTGTGGCGCACAGGCTTACTCGCCTCGCAGCAAGTGGGATCGTAGTTCCCTTGACGTGGGATCGATCTGGCGTCCCCTGCACTGGAAGGTAAACTCCCCCCCACTGGGCCTCCAGGGAAGCCCCCCTGTGTGCACTTCCTGGAAGTGGAATCGCGTAGCGTGCCCTCTTTGTGCCTGGCTCGTATCGCACAATACCGCGATCACATCTGGGAGAGTCACCCCTGCCGCTGCCTGTCGGGGTGGGTGACTCCTTCTCCTTGCTGTAGTATTCCTTTGGGTGGGAATACAATGTTCTATCCATGCTGCGGTTGCTGGGCTTCTGGGTAATTAGAAACACACTGCCCCTGTGGGTGCTCTGACGCGTGTCTTTCCTGAACAGGCTTAGGCATTTCTGGTTGGAGTGGAACTGCTGGGTCACTGGGTACGCACACGTTCCATTTTCTTAGACTGGCTGCACGGCTTTCCCAAGTGCTGTTCCAGCCTGCCTCCCACCAGTGCGTGAGAGCTGCGGCTGCCCCGCGTCCAGCTCTTGGTGTCCTCCGCCTTCTCATTTCAGCTCTTCTCAGAGGTAGAAGGTGAAGTCGCTCAGTCGTGTCCGACTCTTTGCGACCCCGTGGACTGTAACCTACTAGGCTTCTCTGTCCATGGGATTCTCCAGGCAAGAATACCGGAGTGGATTGCCATTTCTTTCTCCAGGGGATCTTCCTGACCCAGGGATTGAACCTGGGTCTCCTGCATTGGAGGCAGGCGCTTTAACCTCTGAGCCACCAGGGAAGCCTTCTCAGTGGTACGTGTTGGGATCACACCATGGTTGGCCTTTGCATTTTCCCGATGGTCCATGAGCCTCATGTTACATGGTTATTGACCCATTCTTCTCCTGGGATGTTTGTCTTTTTCTTACTGGTTTCTAGCAATGTTTAAATCAAGTCCTTTTACTGCAAATACCTTCTGTGGATTACCTTTTCCTTCTGTTAGTAGGTTCTTCTAATGAATACTCTTACAAGAGTTCAACCTATTAACTTTCCTTGTTTACAGTTAGTGCTTTTTGTGCCCTGTTCAAGACAGTTTTTGATCCCTGGGTGGGGAAGATCCCCTGGAGAAGGGAAAGGCTGCCCACTCCAGTATTCTGGCCTGGAGAATGATTTTACAGTCCATGGGGTTGCAAAGAGTTGGACACGACTGAGAGACTTTCACTTTCAAGACAACTTTGCCCACTCTGAGGTCACAAAGATGTGTTCACTGAACGCTTTACTGCCTTGCTTTTCACATGTAGAGCTGTAACCCATATGGGGTGTGTTTTTTGTAATTTGCAATGCAAGTTTTTGAGATGACTTCCTTTCCCAACCATACTGCAAGGTTGCCCCTGTTGACCATTTCGGGCAGGGCCGGGGGTGGGGAGCTGTTTTTGGAACCTCTCTGTTCCATTGTTCAGAATATCTTATCCCTGTGCCAAGCCTGTGCTTTTCTAGTTGCTATGGCTTCATAGTAGGTCTGATATCTGTTTTTGTTTTCAAGATCTTCCTGTCTGTCCTTGGCTCCTTGCTTTTCCAGAAAAAAAAATTGTTCATCAGCTTGTCAATGTCTACCAAAAAGAAACCCACTTGGGATTTTGGTTAGCCTTGCACTGATTTAAGATATTAATTGGGGAAAATAATATGTTTTCAGTATTGTAGTTCTCCCAACCATTAATGCGATGCAGTTCTCTGTTGGTTGCTGTTGTTGGGTTGTTAAACCACGTCTGTTTGGAATCCCATGGACTGTAGCACGTACTCCCTGGTCCTCTGCCGTCTCCCAGAGTTGGCTCAAGTTCATGTCCATTGAGTTAGTGGTGCTATCTAACCGTCTCATCTTCTGTCACCCTTGTCTTTTGCCTTCAATCTTTCCCAGCATCAGATTCTTTTCCAGTGAGTCAGCTCTTCGTACCATGTGGCCAAAGTACTAGAGCTTCAGCTTTAGCATCAGTCCTTCCAATGGATATACAGGACTGATTTCCTTTAGGATGGACTGGTTTGATCTCCCTGCAGCCCAAGGGACTTTCAAGAGTCTTCTCCAGCATCACAGTTCGAAAGCATCAATTCTTTGGTGCTCTGCCCTCTTTATGGTCCAACTCTCACATCCATACATAACTACTGGAAAAATTATAGCTTTGTACGATCCTTTGTTGGCAAAGTAATGTCTCTGCTTTTTAATATGCTGTCTAGGTTTGTCATAGCTTTCCCTTCAAGGAATAAGAATCTTTTAATTTCATGGCTACAGTCACCGTCCACAGTGATTTTGGAACCCAAGAAAATAAAGTCAGCCACTGTTTCCATTGATTCCCCATCAATTTGCCATGAAGTGATGGGATCAGATGCCATTATCTTAGTTTTTTTTTTTTTAATATTGACTTTCAAGCCAGCTTTGTTTCACTCTCCTCTTTCACCCTTATCAAGAGGCTCTTTCGTTTCTCTTCATTTTCTTCCATTAGCATGGTTATCATCTGCACATCTGAGGTTGTTGATATTTCTCCCAGAAGTCTTGATTCCAGCTTGTGACTCATCCACCCCAGGCATTTCTCACGATGTGCTCTGCAAAGAAGTTAAATAAGAGGGTGATGATGTACAGCCTCGTTGTTCCCCTTTCCCAGTTTGGAACCGTCAGTTATTCCATGTCCAGTTCTAACGGTTGCTTCTTGACCCGCATATTGACTCTTTGTATTAATAGTGTTCAGTGTAGAGGTCCTGTGTGTCTCCATTAGACTTCCAACTTTCAAACTGACAGCTAATTCACAAGAACAGAATAATGACCAACCCCAGACCTTGGCCATCTGCCCTAAAGATACAGCTGTTCCACCCCAGCTAGCAGGCTTGTGGGAGAGGGGCCCATCACGACCAGATGGTCTTCATTTACCTACTTGTTTTTGGCCCAGCGGGGTCTTCACGGCCACAATGGCTTTTCCTGGTTGCGGGGAGCAGAGGCCACTCTCAGCTTGCAGTGGGCGTCTCACTGCAGTGGCCTCTCTTGCTGGGGAGCACAGGCTCTGGGGAGCACAGGCTCTGGGGAGCACAGGCTCTGGGGTGCACAGGCTTCAGTGGTTGAGGTTCTCGGGCTCCAGAGCACAGGCTCAATAGCTGTGGCACATGGATTTAGCTGCTCCGGGGAATGTGGGATCTTCCTGGACCAGGGATGGCACGCATGTCTCCTGCATCGGCAGGTGGGTTCTTTACTACTGGGCCACCAGGGAAGCCTGATGGTCTTCATTTCTGTTTTGAAACTTGGACTTTAACAATCCTAGACTTTGATGTGTGTGCAGAAAAGAGGTAGTGGTATCCTAGCAGGTCTGAGACAGCTACTGTTTGACCTGCCTGCAAGGGGGGCTTTGGACTGGCGTCTGGGAGCCTGGATTTGGGGGGTGTGCCCATCACTCCTTCATGTATAAGTGGCTCACTGAGCCCAAACTGTTGGTGCCAACCGCGTGCTTTATGCTGAACACCTGCTTTCCTTCTGGGAGTCTGGCTTTCTGGCACATGCTGGGCAGAAGGTGGCTATGTGGCCAGCCTCCAATAAAATCCCTGGGCGCTGAGCCTCTAAGGAGCTTCCCTGGTGAACGACACCTTGGGAGTGTCCCGCAGGACTCCACTGCTGGAGACTCTTGGGCGCGCACCCCAGCCTCCTCTGGACTTTGCCCCATTCGCCCTCCCCTTTGCTGGTTTTGCTCCATGTCCTTTGGCTTTTGAAAGTCATGACGGAGATACAGCTCTGTGCTGAGTCCTGCCAGGCTTTCAGGGAATCAGCCCGAGGGACTGATGTCTCGGGGGTGGTCTTGGGGCCCCTCTGACACAGAGGACCAGAGCTTCCTGCTCTGGGACCAAGAATGCTTCCAAGAGGGTGTAACTGGTGGGAGAAGAAGCAGAAGGAAGCCAGTTGCCTTTCACTTTCTGATGGGAGAATGGTTTTGATCTAATGTTGTATGAAAAAGAAGTGGGTACCACACAATATAATTTCACTTCATAAATAGGATGTCTCTCTCAGCGTTAAAAATAAGGAAATTCTGACTTATGCTACAACTTGAATGAACCTGGAGGGTATTATGCTAAATGAAACAAGTCAGACACAAAAGGACACATCCTGTATGAGCCCACGTGTGTGATGTCCCTGGAGAAGTCAAATCCACAGAGCCGGAAGGTAGAATGGTGGCTGTCGGGCTGGAGGAGGGAAATGGAGAGTTAGTGTTGAATAGGGCCAGAGTTTCAGTTTGGGAAGATGGGAAAGTTCTGGAAATGAAGGGGACTGATGCTGCTCGATGTCACTAAACTGCACACTCATTGATAAAAACGGTGAGAAATTTTGTGTTCTATATATTTTACCACGGGCTTCCCAGGTGGCGCTAGTGGTAAAGAGCCCACCTGCCAGTGCAGGAGACATAAGAGATGCGGGTTCGATCCCTGGGTCGGGCAGATCCCCTGGAGGAGGGCATGGCTACCCACTCCAGTATTCTTACCTGGAGAATCCCATGGACAGAGGAGCCTGGCGGGCTACAGTCCATGCGGTCACAAAGACTCGGACATGACTGAGGTGACCAAACAACAACAACCCGTATTTTACCACAATAAAAAATACAGAAAAATGGATCTCTCCATGTTCACATGGCCACAGTCCTGGGAGGGGCACAGACCGAACCACTCCTTCGTGGCCGCCATCTCTGGGTGGAGGACTGTGGGGGACGGTCCTCTCTCTGCTTTTCTATTTCTTGCCTTTTTTTGGCATGGGATATATATTGCTTTTTGAATGTGAAAATTTTCAAATACAGAAAGCATGTTGATAAAGGAAACAAACACTTATGTATGTATTACTTTTGGCATTTGAAAAATCTATTAATAATAAATACTATGAGGGGGAAAAATCAATGTCCTCCATCAAACAGGAAGACTGGAAAAATAAGGACAACCCCCTTGGTGAGCAAAACACCAAGCCATACTCCAACTGGGAAACGCCCTGTGGAAGGGGCCCAGGCCTCTTTTGGAACCAGCTTCTGGCTGGGCAGTGGCCACCTGGGTGACGACTGAGAAGGTCGCGTGGATTCCTGGCCACTGAGACCTCCAGCTCGGAAGCCTGGGGGCCTGGGGGCTGGGCTATTACAACCCCAGCTGGTCCTGACGGTTCACCGGGTTAGGGAACCCAGCTCTCTCGGTTCCGTGACACCATGTTTGCACAGGCCTTCTCCTCCGGCCGTGGTTCTGTTCTTGTTTAGTTTGGACCCTGATCTAAGTGTGATCCAGGTCCTTTGAGCCTGCCTGTGGCCAGACCCCAGGCAGTGGAGCCATGCCCCGTCCGGGCAGCAGAGTGGGAAAGAGGCTGTGAGAGAGGCGTCCATCACCTCCAGCAGCGGCGGCCCGAGGTGCTGGCCCGACCGCCGCTGTCGCTGTGATTCCACAGGGGAGGGCGGGGCTCGGGCAGCCCAGTGACCTGCCAAAGGTCACCCCCTCGTCAGTCTGCAGGGTCTTTGGGGAGTTGCAGTTCCCCCACTCCGTAAGCCCTCCGGAAAGGTGCGTTCAGGCTGACCGCAGGGAGTGGCCCTGGTCTCTGACTCAAGTGGATACAGGACCATTTTTCCAAGGGACCATGCTCTCCTGGCTCCGGAACCTCACTTCAGCTCCTCTCTGCCTCCTGGGGGCTGGTTTCCAGCAGAGGGAAGGCGGGGGCCGGTCCCCGTGGCCCCACCAGCGCCCACTCCCCACACCCTTCATTCCGGCCCCATGTCGCCCCCACCACCGTGGAACAGCCCGCTCTGAATTCACGGCTGCTGGGTGCGGGGGGCTCATGAATTATGCACGGGCCCCAGATCAATCCGTCAGCACCCTGTCAGGGAGGGATCAAAGGCCCCAGCGGCCAGCTGACAGCTCTCTCTGCGTGAGGAGGAGCAGAGACGTGGCTTTCAAGGCCCGTGGTGGGCCTTCGCCGGTGCCGGGGGAGCCCTGGGCACCCTGCTCCCCGCCCCTCCCCGGTGCCCTGGCTCTGTTTCTCTGCCCGGCGTGAATTTGACAAATGTCTTTAAAGGCAGGGGACGGGTCGCATGTGTTTTGAGTGCGTTCCAAGATGCTCCTGTGAATAATTGATGCCGGCACCAGGTTTGTCATGAGAAGGTCACCTTGGGTGGGGATGGTTTAGCCGCATCACAGGCTTCCCACGGGGTTGACAAGACGGCCCCTCCCAGCCCAGGGCCCCACGTCCAGCCCAGGGCTGGGGGTCTGGCTTCTGAACAGGAGATTCTGGGTTGTTCTGTCCAGTCCCCAACAGCTGGATGAGTAGAGGAGGGCAGGGCAGAGCCAGAGCAAGAAAGTGGAGGCGGGTGGGTGGCCACTGGGCACTCCTACTCTTGGCAGAAGCTGGAGATGGACCTGGGAGGGCGATATATTCATAGCAAATGACCTCAGACCATGCGGCTCAAGACGACAGAAACGTGCCCTCTCTCCGTTCAGGAGGCCAGTGTCCACTGTCAGCAGGGCTGGTCCCCTCTGGAGGCCTCGGGGCAGAATCCGCTTCCCCCAGCGTCCAGAGGCTCCAGCACGCTCCGCCTTTCTTGGCTCGTGGATACATCACTTGGGCCTCTGCCTTCATCTTCATGTGGCCTGGTCTCCCGTGTGTTTCTGTATCTGCATCTCTCCTGCTGGACTTAGGGCCCACCCTAATGCAAGATGAGCTCGAGAGCTTTCTCTTAATTTCATCTGCAAACATTCTTCTCTGAACAAGGCTGAGCTGAGGGTCTGGGCAGACACATCTCTTGGCGGCCACCATTCACCCCAGTTCAGCGGGAGACATACAGACTCGAGCCCAACAGGGACGGAGCTGCCTGGGGCTGATTGCTGCTGTGACTGCCTCCTCTGAGGGCACAGGTGGGCCCACAGCCTCGTCTGGGACGGAGTCCCAGGACCCTGTAAAGGAAACCTCTTGGAGCTGCTGCTGACCTAACCCCCCGCGGCAGCCCAGCCCACCCAGGTTCCAGCTGCTCTGCCTGGGACAGGATGCTGTGGTGCCCGGGTAGCAGATGAAGACTGGGAAACTCGGGCAGAGGAAGCGACTTGCCAGGGAACGGCAAGGGCCGGCTGGGTCGAGGCTGGCGTCTGGGTGACTGGGGGCCACCTTCTCTGGAGCTGCACTGCCCAGCTGCGCTCTGGCCTCTCTGCCCCGTCCACCCTGTGGGGCGTTGTTGGTGACACTGCTTTTAGTCAGGGCCACCCCCAGGCCCCTGGGCCCTCTCTCACCTGCCCCTTCCGGATCAGCCACAGCAGCAGGGTGTGGGCAGGAAGGGCTGGGCTTCAGGTTTTCCACTTCCTCTCCATCAGGAGAATGTGCAGGGATGGATCAGTAATGTGTGCTGTGGACATGGCATAGAGGGGGGAGCTCTTTGTGTCACTCACTTGCTACCCGGGGCTTATCCAACTCTCTGAGACACGTCTGGCCATGACTGGCAAACGCTGGGTGGGACTGAGGACTCCTGGGTGAGAACCTGTCCTCTGGGGAGAGGGCAACAGGTGACTAGCCTGATGGAGCCAACAGCTGCCGCGGCCCTGGGTGGAGAGTCTGTTCTGAACTGGATAGATGCTTGGGTTTATTTCAGGCCCGAACCTTCAAAGATTCATACCCGCACTCAGAGGACAGGGAGGGAACATGTGAAAACTGAAAAATTCCACTGGGATCTCTGTAACAGAACATAAAATAAGTGAGGGATCCTGCTGAGTTTGGAGGATAGAACACTCGGAAACGTCCCACCAAGACGCTCGCTCTGATGATGCTTCTCCACCAGGTTTCAGGACGGTCTCCTTTCTGTTGGGAAGACGAGGATCATCAGGTTCCACTGTTCCTTCTGATGACTGCTCCAAGGATGCCGTCTCAGCATTCTGGCTCCTCCAAGGGAGGACTGAGTAATGCCGGCTTCTAGACATGACGTTCACTCCTGCCAGCAAGACCATCCATCATCGTGTGCAAACGGCTTGCCTCCGAAAGGCCACATTATGAGACGATGCCAATAAGCGTATTCACATTTGCCGTTGCTCCATCCGGGCAGCCGTGTAGGAGCATCTGCTGAATCCGGACTTTCGTCCACATCCCCATCTGCTCCTCCATCCTGCTTCATCGATTGTAGATTGAGTCCGTCTTGGGTAACCAATGGCCAGTGGGTTGCTGGGCATTTTTTTTCTTTTAATTTTCTGTATCAGGTTTAATTAAACCAAGGTGTGCCCGACCCTGTCAAATCATATCAAAACAGGTCTCCCTGCTGCAGGAGGAAAACATCAGCATAAATTATTGATTAATCTTCATTCAAACTAATCTATCAATGACTTCCTCTGGCTCGGTGGACCTGGGGAGCCCTTAGATATTTCAATGCAAACAACATTTGAAAGCTTCACTTCAAAGAGGTCTGAGATGCATTCAATAGCAGTCAATTGCTGCGGGGGCTGCCCCTGAAATGCTGGAGTGCAATCATCCGCTTTGGCCCCAGGTCAGCAGTTGTCTATGGTATGTCCTGTCTTCCTGTAGAGTCAGTAAATGGCATCTGGCCCCTGCTCCAGAAAGAGGGGGCAGCGAACAGCTCAGGGAGGGAAGGGGAGGGACAAAGGCAGACACACGCACAGAAAACATGCAGCTATAACTTGCCGAGTGCTGTGCCAGAGGTGTCACTGAGTGAGATCGAGAATCGCTGCCGAGCGCCGTGACAGACCTATCAGAGTGACATCAATAATCACACAGAGGCCGACTTGATCATATGAAGAGCTCATCTTTAAACTGTTTTAGAGAGGATATTGGGAGCAACTTCATGTAGATAAATGTGAAAGCTGGTTGAAATAGATCATTTTAAAAGCACAACTGATCAAAATTATCATAAGAAAAACACTTACCTATTAAAGAAATGAAATCTCAAATTACAACTGTCTGACAAAGAAACTTCCACATGGCTTCACTGGTGAATTCGACTAAATAGTTAAGGGAGAAATAACCCCAGTTTTACACAGACTCTCCCAGAGAGTACAGAAAGAAGGGATGCTGCCGAGTCCTTTTACAAGGCTAGCATAACCTTAATCCTGAGAAGGATATGACAGTGAAAGGATGTTATAGATCAACTATTTTCATGAAAACAGATGGAAAAATACTTATGAAATATTATCAAATCAAACAATGCAATATCACAACCAAGTGGTGTTTATTAATAGGAATGCAAGGTTGGCTTAACACTCAGAAATCGATCATAATACAGGAGAAAATATATGCTCATCTTCATTGATGGAATTCAATACCATCCATGAAAAGAAGCTCTCAGCACACTGGAAATAGAAGGGGACCATAAATGATCCATGTTAAAAATCTACAGCCAACATCATACTTAGCGGTAGATTACAGAAATTTCCACTTCCCCTAACCTTAATCCCGCGACTGGAAGTGAAACAAAGGTTTCCCGCCAACTATCTCTTTTATTCTACTTTCTACTGGTAACCCTAAACAATGCAGCAAAGCGAGGAAAAAAGTATAAGGATTGAAAGGGAAAAACCCTGCCAACTTGTCCTTAGCTATAGATGATATTATCACATACAGAGAAAGTCCAACAGAATCTTCAGCAAACTACAGGATTAGTAAGTGAATGTAGCAAGATTCTGGAAAGAAGGTCAGAATATTCTCTCCTTATTCCACAAACAAACAAGAAACAGACAATAACATTGACAGTAGAGCAAAAAATAAGACGCTCAGGGTTCAACCTACATAAAGACATACAAGACCTACCACTATGCTGAACAGAGCTGGCCGCCCACTCAGCAGAGCTGTGCTGATGCCCCTTGTCCAGTTTGGATGCTGTAGTATAGCTATGCCGGATGTCATCACCGTGGGACCCTCGGGGGAGGGTGAAACAGGGCTCTGTCTACTGTTGTGTTCTGTGACATCTTATGGGAAAACTAGAATGAACTTTTTGGCCACCTCAGTATTTCTGCCACTTCCTATGAGTCTATCATGATTTCAAAACAAAAGGCTTTAAAAAGTACACACTCTTTGACTTCGGAATCCCGTTTCAAGATTCCAGGCTAGGGAAAAATTAAAACGTACCTAGAGGGTTAGCTAAAAGGATGCTGTGATTGTGTGCTGGGGCCGCCGTGACAAAGGACCACGGGCTGGGTGGCTTTAATAACACATACTTATTGTCTCAGCGTTCTGGAGGCCAGAGGCCCAAGATCACAGTGCGGGCAGGGTTGGTGCCTTCGGAGGCCTCTCAGCTTGGCTTGCAGATGGCCACCGTCTCACTGTGGCCTCACGGGAGCCTCCATCGGGCTGCGTTGTGTCCTGGCTCCCCCTTTGTAAGGACGACACTCACACTGGGTTAGAGCCCATCCACAGGACTTCTTTTTACCTCAACGACCTCGTTAAAGGCCCTATCACTAAGCGACCACATTCCGAGATGCTGAGATGCTCCTGGGGAGGAGGGGCACAGCAGAGCTCACATTATTGTATCCAAGCGCTGTCTCTAGTACCGAAAACCCCAGAACCACCTCCATGTCCACTAACGGGGGCCTGGCGGGGTGAAGGGGGCCGTGCACTGTGATGGGACGCTAGGTGTTTACTTGAAAAGACAGACGTGTACACTTATTAATGTTTAAAGAAGTTCACAAGGTGCTGGTGAGTACAAGATGGCATTTCATAGTACAACCTGATACTTGTTAAGGAAAAAAAAGTCTGTGTCTCTATGCGGAAGGTCTGCATCCCCACAGTAACTGTGCTTTTTTCTGAGTGCTGTGATTATGAGGAATTTTTATTTCTTTTTTGGTGATACTTTCTGTTTCTTGGCCTTTATATGAAATAATGAACATGTATTATTTATGTAATAACTTTTAAAAAACTTATTAAAAAAAGGAACTTTATAGCACATTTTGTTGCCCTGGGAATTCACTAGAGAAAATCACAGAGAACAATTCCAGCAACTGACAGGGGGTTCTTATTTGTAAGCAATAGAAAGCATTTCTAGCTGATTTAAGCAGAACATGAATTCATTAGAAGGCTGCAGGGCTCACAGATTCTCCGGAGGCTGAGGACCCAGCTCAGAGCCTGCAAGGCTGGGAGGGAAGAGTCGAAGGCAATGGGGTCAGTGAAGACGCTGCACTGCTGCGGGGCAGGGGACGCCGCGGGTGCCCCGTCACCCCCGCTGGATGGTCATCACTCATCACCAAGACTGGTTCCGTAAGCCCGCACCGCTGGTCTCGGTCAAAGTCAGAGAGGCGCTGCTCATGGGCTGTCTGGAACACATCCACCAGGTTCCTTCCTTTGACCCAGGAAGGCGTTCCCGGTGTTGGGGACCAAACAAAACGGCACCCTGGCCCTTATGAACCAAGAACAGGGTCAGCAAGCTATGGCCCATGGGCTGAATCCAGCCCAAAGTCTTTTTGTATTGCCTATGAGCTGAGAACTGCTTTACATTTTAAAATACAGTAGTAAAAAAAACAACTAAAAGAAAAAACATATTTCTGGACATGTTAAAATGCAGAGGAAGGATCATTTCAATGTCTATAAGGTTTTATTGACACATAACCAAGTCATGTGTTTCAATATTGTCCGTGGTTGCTTTTGCATGATGATGGCAGCTTCGACAGGGACATGCAGAGCTGTAAATACTCACGATCAGGCTTTTTACAGGAAGTCTGCTGACTCCTGACCGAGGACGATGACTCTCTCCAGCCCCAACCATACTCTGTTCATTGCTCTCGTTTGTAAGGTCCGAGGGATCCTGTGGGGCTCGCGACCGGGAGGGGTGCTCGGTCTCAGAGACACGAGCTGGTCTGCAGGTTGAGCCGCTGTGAGTGGCGTCTGCTTCTCATCCTGCATCTCAGCAGAGCTCCTGCTGCCCACCGGCTCCCTCACCGGCTCCTCTGGAGCTTGGCTCTGTGGTTCTGGGGTTCTGCTTTCTTGCAGCTTCTGAATCCTCCTTGCTCCGGACTGTTGGTGTCCCTCCCCCAGCCCTTGCCTCACCTCCTGACGCCCCCTCGCTGCATCTTCTCAGCTCGCGTCTCGGGCTGGTTCAGCCTATCCAGGCAAAGCGTCATCACCAGGTCCCCTTGTGGGCCCGGGACCAGCATGGGCCTGGCCACTCTTGGTCCCCTCAGCTGTGGCTGGAGGGGGAGCCACGAGATACACGGCACGGGCACTTCGAGCTGCCCACATGCTGGGAGACACTCTCCTCTGAAGATGCTGCGGGGTTGGCAGATACCACCATGGGGATGGTTGGGTGGCATCACTGATTCAATGGACATGAGTTTCAGCAAACTCTGGGAGACAGTGAAGGACAGAGGAGCCTGACGTGCTGCTGTTCATGAGGTCACACAGTGCGGGACATGACTTAGGACTGAACAAGAAGCACTCCGTGGAGTGATGTAGACCAGCGACGCGATCCTGGACGCGCGGTGCTGCACGTGGTGCGGAGGAGGGCCACGCAGGGCTGCTGACCGTGCACCCTCCCCACGGGCTGAGCCATCTGCTCGTCATGTAGCCGCCAGAGGACAGCAGGGGGCTGGCCGAGCCTGTCCCCTTTCCTCCCAGGCATGCGGCTAGGTGACAGCTCCTCACATCCCTCGCAGTTTGGTGGGACCATGGGCTGAGTTCAGGCCACTGAATCAGCGCGGAAGTGAGAGAGGCCACTTCTCCGGCTGGCTCATAAAATCCTCCTATGTGGACTCCCTGTTTTCTCCTTCCCAGCATCTGCCTGCTGGATGTTGAGACCAGGGTAACCTTGGAAAATGCTACATGTAGAAAATGACAGAGTTCCTTTGACCGTGGGTCCCTGAGTCACTGTGTGGAGCAGAGCTCCTCCTGGCTGTTGACTACACTTATGAGTGAAGTAGTGAAGTGAAAGTCAGTCAGTGGAGTCTGGCTCTTTGGGACCCCGTGGAATATACAGTCCATGGGATTCTCCAGGCCAGGATACTAGAGTGGGTAGCCTTTCCCTTCTCCAGGGGATCTTTCCAACCTGGAGATCGAACCCAGATCTCCTGCATTGCAGGTAGAGTCTTTACCAGCCGAGCCCCAAGGGAAGCACTTATAAGTTATGTTAAAGACGGTTACAAATTCTGTGAACTTTTCCCACTGAAAGGAGGAGTCTGTATTTTCTCTGCTGAAATGAGAGGGCTTGCTAACTGTTTTAACCAATACCACGTGGTGGAAACGATACCGTATCTAGGGCTCGCCCTGCTCCACTTCCTGTTTCGTGGAGCTGAGCTGCCATGTGAAGAGGGTCCACCCTGCTGGGGAGCCACACGGAGAGGCCCCAAGACCATAAGGAGAGGCCCAGGGACCACAGGGAGAGGGAGGGGATCAGCAGAGGCCCGCCTTCCAGCCATCTATGCCAAGACGCCAGGGTGGTGGGTGAGCCTTCTTGAACCCTCCAGACAAGCTCAGCAACCAGCTGAATGCCACGAGTGATCTCAGTCAATGCCATGTGGAACCCAAGACTGCCCAGCCAAGCTCTGCCCAAATCCTTGACCCCCCAAACCATGAGGTTTAATAAAATGGTTGCTGTCATGAACCACTGTTTTCAGAGTAGGTTTTGTTTTGTGTTTTTAAATAAAGCAGTAGATAACCAGAACCAGAAATGAGGCATAAACTTCTGTTATGTTACATCATTGATATTTTGGGGTCTGTGCGGGTGCTGGTGTTCCCTGAACTAGCTTGGGAGATGCTATTATTAGGTCTGCTTTACAGGTGAGGCTTCCCCTGTGGCTCAGCTGCTAGAGAATCCACCTGCAGTGCGGGAGACCTGGGTTTGATCCCTGGGTTGGGAAGATGCCCTGGAGAAGGGAAAGGCTACCCACTCCAGTAGTCTGGCCTGGAGAATTTCATGGAGTGTATAGACTATGGGGTCACAAAGGGCTGGACACGCCTGAGCGACTTTCACACACACACACACACACACACACACACACACAGAGGTGGGGCAGGGATGTGCTGCCCAGGCTGATGGATGGGCAGCAAGTCGTGCAGTGAGGAAGCAGCTCAGGTGTGTGGTCGAGGCTGGCTCAGGTGGCTGACTCTGCCCCTGGCTGGACCGCTCACCTGCTAGGGACAGCCAGGTCTGCTCTGCCACGTTCTTTCCAGGGTAGCTCCTGTTTAAAGATTTTTTTTTTCAATGTGGACCATTTCTAAAGTCTTTATTGAATTTGTTGTAATGTTGCTTCTGTTTTTTGAGTTTCGGTTTTCTGGCTTTCAGGCATGTGGGATCTAAGTTCCCTGACCAGGGATCAAACTTGCACCCCCCTGTGCTGGAAGGTGAAGTCTGGACCACTGGCCTCTGCCAAGGAAGACCCCAGGGCAGCATCGACCGCATCAGCTCCAGAGGCCAGCCCCGCCGCGCAAGCACAATTTAAGCCTGTGCTCCGGGCGAGTCCACTTAGCTCTGGGGACCCAAGCCAGCCCCACGGCCACGCTCAAGGTCAAGAGGACGTCCACACCACCCACCGGGAGGCCACAGCGAGGAGTGAGGGCATGTAGGGAGGGGAGGAATCGGGACCAACCATTCAAGGCATCCAGGAGGCTGAAGCCAAGCTGGGCTGGAAGATAAGTGGGTGACTTCAGACACACTGCCTGTGATGAGCCTGGTCTTAATGCCTCGGCCCTCCTTGTGCATTCTGTCCTCTGTCCACATTACAATATATATATATATATATATATATATATACACACACACACACACACACACACACACACACACAGAGGTGGGGCAGGGATGTGCTGCCCAGGCTGATGGATGGGCAGCAAGTCGTGCAGTGAGGAAGCAGCTCAGGTGTGTGGTCGAGGCTGGCTCAGGTGGCTGACTCTGCCCCTGGCTGGACCGCTCACCTGCTAGGGACAGCCAGGTCTGCTCTGCCACGTTCTTTCCAGGGTAGCTCCTGTTTAAAGATTTTTTTTTTCAATGTGGACCATTTCTAAAGTCTTTATTGAATTTGTTGTAATGTTGCTTCTGTTTTTTGAGTTTCGGTTTTCTGGCTTTCAGGCATGTGGGATCTAAGTTCCCTGACCAGGGATCAAACTTGCACCCCCCTGTGCTGGAAGGTGAAGTCTGGACCACTGGCCTCTGCCAAGGAAGACCCCAGGGCAGCATCGACCGCATCAGCTCCAGAGGCCAGCCCCGCCGTGCAAGCACAATTTAAGCCTGTGCTCCGGGCGAGTCCACTTAGCTCTGGGGACCCAAGCCAGCCCCACGGCCACGCTCAAGGTCAAGAGGACGTCCACACCACCCACCGGGAGGCCACAGCGAGGAGTGAGGGCATGTAGGGAGGGGAGGAATCGGGACCAACCATTCAAGGCATCCAGGAGGCTGAAGCCAAGCTGGGCTGGAAGATAAGTGGGTGACTTCAGACACACTGCCTGTGATGAGCCTGGTCTTAATGCCTCGGCCCTCCTTGTGCATTCTGTCCTCTGTCCACATTACAATATATATATATATATATATATATATATATTTACTAATGGTTGCTGGGCTAGGCCTTAGTGGTGGCACGTAGGCTATAGTTCCCTGACCAGGGATGGAACCCGGGTCCCTGCACTGGGAGTGTGAAGTCTTAGCCATTGGACCTTGAGGGAAGTCCCTTTGTCTACATTTTGACATTGAGCGTTCTCTTCGCACTGGGGGAGGCGGGCTGTGGGTCTTCATCTGGTCTGCTGAGACTCTGGATCACCCTTCTTCCTGAACCCCGGGCCAGGAGCACCCCTCGCAGGTCCCTGGGCTTGTTCTGTGCCCCTCCAGGCGTGCGTAGCTTTGATCGCCTGAAGATCTCAGTCCTACCGGACTGACCCTCCCTTCGCAGGCCCGTGGCCTGGGCACAGATGAATGGTGTCCCCCGCCCTCTCCCTGCACAGAGCAGGATCCATAGGAAGTTCCCAGGCTGTGGACACACGTGTCAGAAGAAGCCTGGAGGGGACCCTGGGCTCTGCTGGGAGAGGCAGGCCTTAAACACGGAGGTGTTTTTAGCTGGAAACTTTACGAGAAGAAAGGCCATGTGGGGCCTGAGAGGCCTGTCGTCCATCACGACTGAGGCTCCTCCATCCAGAAAGAGGAAGAAGCCTCAGCAGGTGGAAAGAGGCCCCACCCCTGGGGCTGGGGGGCACGCCCCCTCCCAGAGCTTCTGAAGATGCTGTGAAAGCGCCCGTGACTAATGGACTCGCGATTCCCGAGCTTCAGCTTTCCGCAGTGGAAGAGCGGGCCTTTCTGTTTCAACAGCTGTATCTTCCCTTTAGTGGGAGATACTCCAAGGTGTCCGGGCCCCTTCTCTCATCCCAGGGGTGTGGAGCCTGCTGGGTTCTGGTCCCCCCGAGGCTGCAGACCTTCCCCATCTCATGCAGGTTTGCCAGTGAGGATCACTCATCTGTCACGGGGCCTGAGAGCTGGGAGAGACCCCAGAGTCCATGGATGCCCGACTCCACGGCCTCTCTACTCTGCGGGGCACTGACCGTGGTTTCCCCGCTCCCTCCCCCGCCCTTCTTGTATATCCTGCCCTGGGGAAAGCAGGGCCCTTGGATCCCAGCGGTGAGGCTCAGTCTCTGGGAGGCGGGTTCTCCCAGTGATGGCAGCTCTCTTCCAAGCTTTCCGGGCAGTCTGAGGTTTCTCCAGATGCTCCGAACTCCAGCTCCTTTTGCTCAAAATCTACCTGTCAGGATTTCCCTGGTGATCCTTGGCTAAAACTCCAGCCTGCCAATGCAGAGGCCTGGGTTTGATTCCTGGTCAAGGAACTAGATCCCACATGCCACAACTAAAGATCCGGCCTGTCCTAATTAGAAAACCCTCATGCCACAACCAAGATCACACACGCCATGTGCCACATGGCAAATGAGCAAATATTAAAAAGAACTCACCTGTCCTTCCAAGTTCATGGAAAATGCCACTGCCTCCGGGAAGTCCTCCGTGATTCCCAGGATTATTTTCTGAATTCCCTGTAGTCTTTGTCTGTTCTTTCTTGAGGCCCTCAGGACTCCCCTGGACTGCATGTGTCCTGAGAAAAGGGCCTGAGCCCAGAAGTGGCAACGCTTTGGTGCACACAGCTCTGGATGAGATCCCACCTCCTCTACGTGACAGTTTGTGGCCTGGGGCAAGTCCCTTATCTGCAGGCGGGCAGTGGGATTATAGGCAGGGGAAGGGTCCCCTAGCGAGGGAAGGGGGAGCCGGCAGACAGTCGATCCTGGCATCCTGCCCCGACCCAGGCTGGAGCCAAGCTTCGGAGGAAGGCCAGGTACCGCCGTGGAATGCGCACCGCCCACCTCTAGCTCCATGGACGGTGCTTCCGCTGATGACGCGCCCCTGGAAGTGGTCAGGCCCCTGCATCTCTGTGTCTCATTCCTGCACAGCCTCGACCTGCGACCTCACGGAGGTCATGTCGCTGCCTTGCCCCTTGTCACCCCCTCCCCATAGGAATCAGCTGAGGAATAGGAGGTGGTTCTGTTATGAACGCTGGCCTTGGAAGGAGAAACACATTCACAGTACAAAAAAAAAAAAAAAATACACCCATGAAAAACTCCGGCTTTTATGACAACTAAACGACCTGGGGGTAAAACAGATCTGGACTTCACTTCCTACTTCTCTCACTTTTTCTTCCTTAAGAAAACAACACATCCACACATCTCAGGAGCCCTGGTCCTCCGGGAGGGATGGAGCCAGCCTCAAACTTGCTGGGAGCATCGTCCCACCTCACCACGTGAAAGAGGCTGACTCGGCCAAGGACAACCCCCCCTTTTCTTTCTCTCTGAAGGACGTTCCATTTTCAGACTGGAAACCAAACATGGGGCTAGGCTAGAATGTGAGTGCTTTGCTTTAAAATGATACCAAATTCCTGCCACAGCCACGGCCAACAGTAACAACGAAACAACACAAAAGCTGACTTTTTAAATTAATTTTTTTGGAGTACAGTTGCTTTACAATGCAGTGTTAATTTCTGCAGCAGTTGACTTCTATCTAACGTTTGTTGAATCTGCACAAAATCTAGCCATCATTCCTATCAAGGAGCCCTCTAGCCAGCACTTGTCTGCCTCTCTTGACAGGGAACTTACTACCTCGGGCCACTGACTGAGAGAACTCCAGGCAGGTGCACCCAGTGTCTCCCAGGGGCGCTGGCAGATGCTGTGCCTTTTCTGTTTGGTGCCAACAGCCTAAATGAACGTTGGCATCTCGTACCGGAGGCAACGGGGCCGGCGGGGCCGCAGAAACGCCCAGAACCGACAGGAGAAGCGGAGAATGGCAGGGGGCTGTGGGCAGCTCAGCGGTTGCCTGGGAGCCTGGCTCGGCCAGGGCAGCTGGAACCACAGCTGGCCGCCCCAGGAACAGCTGGGCAGGCTGCTGCTGGCGGCACTGGGCTGGCGCTGAGACCAGCGGATGTGCACTTGGCTCTCCCTGAATCTTCGCTCTGTTTCCCGGAGTCCGAAGCCTCTGATTGGCTGAGCCAGGCCCATGTCCAGGCTGGCTATCCGGATGGCAGGAGGCGGGGGAGACAGGGGCAGGGGTGACAGGAAAGGCCGGGGCCCCTCGGGGACCCACCTCCTGGGCTCGCGGGAGGGCGGGTGAGCGCAGGCTCCCAGGCAGCCCCGAGCTGCCCACGGCCCAGGCCAGAGGGTCAAGTCGGTTCCGGCTTTACGCAACACCCTTCTCCCCAGGCACAGCCTCGTCCCTTCACTGTAAGGACGCGCATCCTGAAATAGCAGGGGTTATCTGCAGGGGCAGGAAAGAGCTATCCATGTGCTGCCTGCCCCAAAGGGCAGCTGGCTGCCCCTGAGGGTCTCGTCTCGTCTCGGGGCTGTTCCTTATGGTTTGGACCTCATGTTTCCCAGTGGTCACAGGAGATCCATCGTCTTGGCACCAAGGAGGTCCTGAACGACCGCCCGTTTCTCCTTCCCAAGGTCTGGAACCAACAGATGAGGCAAAGCCCCAGGTGACATCTGTCTTAGACGTTGTCCAGCAGGGAGGAGCCAGGATTCCAGCTCCACTGTAGAGGGGAGATGGGACACAGGAAGGAAGGCGGGTCACCGGTGGGCCACCCTGCTGGAAGGTGAACCCACAACCTGACAACTCTCTCCCAGGAGGGAGTCGGGCGATCAGACAGCATCGTGTCTGTTCCTCAGGATGAGGGAGGGCCAGTTACTTCAGTGTCATCTGTAAAATCCTACTCTTCAGCCTGACAGGCCACACGATGGTGGGTATGAACTTGGGCCTTGCAACCAGGAAGATGTGGGTCAGCAGGCGAACTGTGTGACCTTGGGTGAGTGCCTTAACCTCTCTGAGCCTGCTGCCTCGTCCGCAAACGCACCTCAGGGCTCTGCTCTGAGGGCAAAGCTGGATCATGCAGATGAACGGCCTATGGCAGACAGGGAGTGGCGTTACTCACGTCATCTTCCAGAAGGCCCAGCCGCCAGCTGCTGCAGTGTGGCCACTGGGAGGGCCCCGGCTCCTTCAGAGGAGCTGGGCTGTGGAGACCCGCCTCTCCACCCCAGGCTGTGTCCTCAGGGACAGCTGGCGTCCAGAGGCAGGCATCCAGGTGGGTGTGTGGGACCAACGAGGGGCCCTTGGAAAGACTGCTTGTCTGAGCTCGCCGCTGGGCTGGCTGAGGCCTCACGGGGCGCGGTGGGGGCAGTGGCACCGCTCAGTCACTCCCTCTGCCCAGTCCTGCTCCCGCCTCTCCCCTCTGCAGGTGCTGGTCACAGCAGACATTCTGCATTCCAGCTCAGATCCTCCTTCCAGAACCGAAGCTGCAGCAGGGCTTGCATCACGCCAGGCACACAGCGAGGCTTCCTCGAGAGTCTCATAACCCTGTCACACCGTCATCAATGTCATCGTCACCATCGTCTTCACCACCATCACCACCATCACCATGCCCGCTGCAACCCGAACATCAGGCTGGAAGACAAGTACAAAATTGGGTGGAAATGATAAGCCAGAGGCCAAGACGGGTGAAATGTCCAAAGAGCAGGTGAGAAGTCCTGTCTGGCAGGGGGTGCCTGGAGCACCGCTCTCAAAGTGGCTGAGACTCTGGTGGCCCAGAGCCAGAATTTGGAAACGCGTGGAAATCGAGGCAAGAAAAAGAAACTCCAAGAAGCGGTTGAAACGGGGTGCTGTCCGTGGTCACGTGCGTGGCTTCTGACGGTGTAACCCAGGCCACTGGCCATGTCTGCTGACTGAGTTGTTCTGAGCCCACGTGCCAGCCCCTGCTGGCACCCTCGCCGGTGTTACCGCCCATCAAAGTCCATGGGTGGCAGGTGACGATGTCTCACACTCCCTGGCATGCACAGGCGCGTGAATCAGGGCTTGGGGGAGTCAGACTTGGACCAGAATATCGTGGTATTTAATAACAGAGTGAAAGGACGCGGCTGGGGAATCAAAGATGTTGCCGCTAAATGCCTGGAAGAGCTATTTTAAGTGGAGCTGATGTTTTAAGTAAATTCCACTCAGCTCTCCCATTAACCCCTTGAAATTGGTCGGGAAAGACTGTGCTCGGTGATGGTCAGAGAACCTCTCGTGGTTCCTTGGGGAGCTGGAGGGCTGGGGCTGCTCTGGGGGAGGGTTTTTCAGCTCTAGGCAGAAATGCTGGCCCCCTGGGCCCCTCCAGGGAGCTGGGCAGCACCCGTGAGGGTCCACGTGGACCACATCACTCCAGTCCACACTGAGGAACAAGCTCTTCATCCCTGTCCAAATTCCCCCATACCTGGCCCTTGTCCCTAGCAAGCAGTGAAGGGACACGTGGGGGATTTCACTGGGTGGACAGGCAGGCTGCAGCAAGAGGTGAGCTCGGGCCCCTGAGGGAGTCGGTAGGTGCCCTGATGAGGTGCTGGGACGCACAGGACTCGAGCCCTGCCTTTCACTCCAGGCGGGACGCAGGACAACACTTCAGGGTTCCCCAGGAGGCAGGTGGGGAGGTGGGGTTCATATGTGTATCTTTTTCTGAACTACTTGAAGGTAAGATGAAGACATTCTAACACTTCTCCCCTCAGTATATCAGCCCGTGTCTCCTAAGAACAGGGTCTATTCCATCATCAGCCCCTAGAAAATGGATGTTGATGCTGTGTAATCCATTTTAGTTTCTCCAGCATCTGGACTCAGCACCCTCCCCAGGCCCTGAGTACTGACATCTCCATTCCTTTACTCCGCAAACACTGAGCGCTGCTCTTTTCTGGGCCCTATTCCATGTACAGGAGATGCAGAGTGAACCAAAGGACCCGGGGATCCTGCGCCTGGGGGACCACCCGCTAGTGTGGGAGAGGAATTCGGAAGGAAGCTCACCACCATTTTGGAGATGGACACGGGCACGGCCGTACGTGCTGAGTGACAGCCCTGGAGGTGACTGGGGCCGAGGCTGGGATGACCAGCAGGCACGGCCACGCCTCTCTGTTCCGGGCTCCCAGACTGGGCGTTCATTCACTCATTTGCTCACTCACTGTCTGGGGGGTGCCGGCACCCGGGTGCCCAGGGCTGTGCTGGGAGCTGAGGATGCGGCAGGTCTTCTCTGTGGTTCTCCCACATCTGACACACATCACGTGGCTCTTGGCTCACGGCGGAGAGGAAGTGAACTTCCGGAGCTGCAAGTAAGCAGCTCTCTATTGCACGGAGCTTCCTCCTACCTGGAGGACGAGGTCAGGACTTGGAGCCGATGCTGCGACGGGTTGAGGCTTTTGGGAGGAAGGTGATGTTCTGCACGTCCGTTATTGTGCAGAGGGCAGAGTGTGACAATCTGAATACATCCACGAAGTCTGTGGCATGCCCTCCGATGGAGGAGCCTCATTCCCTTCCCTTGACTTACCGCCTCACTTCTGACAAAGAGGAAAAAGAATGGAAGAGATGGGACAGGACGCTGCATCATAAGGCATGGCGGGGCTTCCCTGGGGGTCCAGTGGCACAGGCTCTACCTGCTAACGCAGGGGACGTGGGTTTGATCCCTGGCCCAGGAAGATGCCACACGTCCCAGGACAACACGGTGCAACTACACGAACCTGTGCCCCAGAGCCTGTGCCCTGCCGCAAGAGGAGCCCCACCAGGACAGGCCCACACGCTGCCGCAAGAGGAGCCCCACAGTGCGAGCACACACGCTGCAACTAGAGCAGCCCCCACTTGCTGCAACGACAGCCAGCCTGCATGCAGCGTGAACACATAATACATAAATACATAAAAATACATAAAAGCCCCGGGGAGGTGCCCTTCTGGTGAAGGACTGGGGCTGGCTCTCAAAAAGCCTCAAGGTACTGTACTTAGATGACAGGTGCAGTGGCATCTAAATTGAGGATCTGGCTTCTTTTAAGGTCATCTTCTTGACTATCCAAAACACCCGCAAACAACAGAAGGGCCACGTCAAGGTTAGCGACGGGCAGCGGAAATCCTCTGCCGGTTGTTACACGTGAGCGAGGAACACGGTACCAGGCCAGGAAGAGAAGCGAGGGCCTGGAGTTAGAGAATTAAAGCTGTTTGCTGTGACTTGATGGCTTAATCAGCCGATCGATACTGTTCACAGGGCAGAGGGAGTTGCAGGAGCAGTGAGTCGAGATGAAAAATGCATGAGGGGCTGTGGGGGGTGGGGTGGGCGGAGGGAGTGGGAGAGCCAGCCTGTCCCATTTGTCCAGTGCGGACCAAGAAATCAAACCGCCGAGGAGGGGACGGGGCGCCAGAGGGCTGGCTGCAGCTCTGAACACGTGTGTGCAGCCGCCTTCTCTTCATGAGGCCAAAACATGCCCATTCAATGGCTTTTCCTGACCAAAGATGGATTCAATAACCGTTAGACGTGTTAAACCCCGGCAGAAACCGAAAGCGTGCGGGTCTCCAAAGAGGCTGGTGGAATCGTGGTGTTGATGGTCTTGGGGAAGGAAGGCGACATGCCTTCCACAGCGGCAGCAGAGCTCTCAGCCCTGGCGGGGCTGCGGGTGTGCTGCGGCTCGCACCACGCTTGGGAACAGAAAACGGCCACTCACCGGGACTCTCAGCCAGCTCCCCGGTAAGGCGAGAGAGAGAAGAGGAAAACAGGCTCATCCTGAGGTTGTCCTAAACAGCCAGCTTCATCGGAGGTCCTTGTGTGGATCAGGATCAAATTCAGCTGTAAGTGAAAGTACACTTGTGGTGAACGGTGCCTTAAATAAAACATCTTGGTTTTCTTCCACATAAAAGAAGAGCAGGGATGGCCGTCCAAGTTGCCAGAGAGCGGGGCTCCTTCTGTCCCGCTGCTGTGCCATCCTCAGTGCACGGCTGCTACCTCGTGGTCCAGGTTGGCTGCCTGAGGCCAGCCATCACATCTACACATCCACCAGGAGGAAGGAGAAGGGGGAGGCAGAGACCTCCTTCCTCTTACCACTCTCTTAAGAACCCCTTCCAGCAGTTGGACATAATCCGAGTCACGTCTCAATGGCATATAACTGTAAAGGAAGTGGGATATGAAGTCTTTATCCCAGGCTGAAGTTGGGAGCTCTGTTTGGAAGGGAAGAACGGAAGTGTGACTTTTGAGGAAGGCAAACAGATTCCAGCCACGTCTTGGAGCCAGAATACGTTCAGCTTGAATCAAAATGATGTCTCTAATCAAAACAAGACAATGATCTTGAGAGCAATAGAGGGGAAGGGGAGACTGACAGAGGCGGAGCATAATCCCCCCTGGAAGGGGGAGAATGTAATGTGACAGAATGGTAGGTGCACGGAATTAGTCATGTAAACTGTGACATTTAACTCACGACGCTACTCCTGCCATACAGTGCAAACACGGCAAGCTTCATCCAGGCGCAGACAAACCCGCCTCGACCTCGTGCACACCCTCAGCTCTCCAGCTGGCCCAGGCACCCCGATGTTTTGTCTCCCTGTGCTGAGGCACGGCGAGATCCTCAGTCTGGATCTTGGGCTCCATGTCTTGAGAGACATTTGCAGTTAATCTTCTGAATAGTCTGTTAACCATGAAGCAAGCTATGAAAGAAACCCCTAGGTTTCTAATACAGACCTACTATGTGCTTAAAATCTACTGGGGTAATAGTCAGACACTGATCAAACATTTCCATGAACAAACAGGATGTTTCTGATGCACTCAGGGCCAAGGAACCCATTGCAGGTGTGTATGTGTGTGGTGTGCACTGTGTGGTGTGTGGTATATGTGTGTGTTGTGTCTGTGGTATGTGGTATGTGTGTGTGTCATGTGTGGTATGTGTGTATCGTATGTACTGTGTATGGTGTTTTGTGTGTGTGTGGTGTGCATGTGGTGTGTTGTGAGTGTGTGTGTGGTATGCGTGTGTCATGTGTGTTGTGTATGGTGTGTGTGCATTGTGTGTGATGTGTGTCGTGTGCATGTGTGTTGTGTGTGATGTGTGTTGTGGATGGTGTGTGTGAGATGTGTGTGTGTCACGTGGTGTGTGTGGTGTGTGTGGTGTGTGTGGTATGTGTGTTGCATGCTGTATGTGTGTATGGTGTGTGTGTTGTGTGTGTGTCACGTATTGTGTGTATATGGTGTATGGTGTGTGTGCATCGTGTGTGCATGTGTTGTGTGTGTTGTGTGTGTGTCACGTGTTGTGTGTGTATGGTGCGTGTGTGGTATGTGTTGCACGTTGCATGCTGTGTGTGTCATGTGTTGTGTGTGTCGCATGTTGTGTCTGTGTTGTGTTGTGTGTCATGTGTGTTGTGTGAGAAGGGGGAGAATGTAATGTGACAGAATGGTAGGTGCACGGAATTAGTCATGTAAACTGTGACATTTAACTCACGACGCTACTCCTGCCATACAGTGCAAACACGGCAAGCTTCATCCAGGCGCAGACAAACCCGCCTCGACCTCGTGCACACCCTCAGCTCTCCAGCTGGCCCAGGCACCCCGATGTTTTGTCTCCCTGTGCTGAGGCACGGCGAGATCCTCAGTCTGGATCTCGGGCTCCATGTCTTGAGAGACATTTGCAGTTAATCTTCTGAATAGTCTGTTAACCATGAAGCAAGCTATGAAAGAAACCCCTAGGTTTCTAATACAGACCTACTATGTGCTTAAAATCTACTGGGGTAATAGTCAGACACTGATCAAACATTTCCATGAACAAACAGGATGTTTCTGATGCACTCAGGGCCAAGGAACCCATTGCAGGTGTGTATGTGTGTGGTGTGCACTGTGTGGTGTGTGGTATATGTGTGTGTTGTGTCTGTGGTATGTGGTATGTGTGTGTGTCATGTGTGGTATGTGTGTATCGTATGTACTGTGTATGGTGTTTTGTGTGTGTGTGGTGTGCATGTGGTGTGTTGTGAGTGTGTGTGTGGTATGCGTGTGTCATGTGTGTTGTGTATGGTGTGTGTGCATTGTGTGTGATGTGTGTCGTGTGCATGTGTGTTGTGTGTGATGTGTGTTGTGGATGGTGTGTGTGAGATGTGTGTGTGTCACGTGGTGTGTGTGGTGTGTGTGGTGTGTGTGGTATGTGTGTTGCATGCTGTATGTGTGTATGGTGTGTGTGTTGTGTGTGTGTCACGTATTGTGTGTATATGGTGTATGGTGTGTGTGCATCGTGTGTGCATGTGTTGTGTGTGTTGTGTGTGTGTCACGTGTTGTGTGTGTATGGTGCGTGTGTGGTATGTGTTGCACGTTGCATGCTGTGTGTGTCATGTGTTGTGTGTGTCGCATGTTGTGTCTGTGTTGTGTTGTGTGTCATGTGTGTTGTGTGGCATGTATGGTGTGTGTTGTGTGTGTCATGTGTGTTGCATGTTGTGTGTATGGTGTATGGCGTGTGTGGTATGTGTGTTGCATGTTGTGTGTGTCATGTGTGTTGTGTGGTGTGTATGGTGTGTGTATGTGTGTGTGGTGTGTGTGTTGCATATTGTGTGTGATATGTGTATTGTGTGTGTTGTGTTGCATGTTGTGTGTGTATGGCGTATGGTGTGTGTGCGTTGTGTGTACATGTGGTGTGTGTGTGTGTGTGTGTCAGGGGTGGACTAGGCTGGGAGGGGCCACAGATGCGTGCAGCCATGCCCGAAGCAGACGCTCCCGTCTCTCACCCGGGCCAGGAGGCGGTGGAGGCCCGCCCGGGCCGGGGCATCTAGTCTAACTCGTCTGCACGCGCTGCCTCCTCCTGCCGGAGGGCGGCCCTCATCCCAGAGCATGAACAGGAAGGAGAGGGAGGCCCCGTCCACACCTTCCTGACACGCCTCCTACCTAGCCCGAGGCCGCTGGTGAGGGCGCCGAGGGGAAGGGGAGGGAGGGGGCCCGGGTCAGGTGGCGGTGGGAAGTCTGACAAGGTCATCTCCACGGTGGAGCGGAAGCCGGGATCGCTGCCCGATGGACCCAACCATCCTCTTAAGGAGACACCCTCTGGGAGATGCGGCCTTGCCTCCTGAATGCTAAAAGGAAACTTCTCAGTTTTTCAGTAAATTTAAAGGAAATGAAAGGAGCCATTACTTGCTAGGTTTGAAGATAAAGCTGCTTCTCATTCCTAGTCTCTCCAGATGGCAAAAACAAAACAAAACAAATCTCAAATTAGAAAATGGCCTCTGGGACTTCCCTGGTGGTCTAGTGGTTAAGACTCCGCTTTCCAATGCAGGGGACACAGGTTCGATCCCAGGTCCGGAAACTAATATCCCACATGCCTCGGGGCAACAGAGCCAGCTGCAGCTACAGAGTCTGTGTGCTCTGAGGCCTGCATGCTGCCACTAAGACCCAACGCAGCCAAATAAATAAGTATTTTAAGAAAACTCTCTTAAAAAACACCCTCTGGGCAAGGATCAAACCAGGAAAGGACTGTAAGATCCTGCATGATGCCTCAGAGATGCTTAGCGCAGGGCCTCGTGGGGCCAGTCACCAACCTACTGCTTCAGATTCACCCTTCACTGGCTGACCCATGCAGTGGATCTGGGCCCTCTGAGCAGTTTTCTTGCCTGCTGGTGCATGTTAAGCACTGAGCACACAGACCGCAGAGGAAGGGCTCTTCCCTTGCCTGCCCTGGCCCGAGCTGGACAGGAGTGAGCTTGGCTCCCGGGCGGATTCCAGGTCCTGGTTCTAGCAGCTGCTCAACCCACTCTGTTCATTCAATGGAAACTAGAAGTACTTATCTCTTAGCACCGAGCAGGACATAACTGCGTTATCTTTGGGGGGGTGTGTGTGAGATTGTCTGCCCATCCCTAAACCAATCACAGGAGGGTGTGTGTGTGGGTGAGTCTGGCACTGAGACTGGCCAGGACCCCCTTCCTCTAGAGTGGGGGCAGGGGTGGGGATGGACTGATGAGAGACCCTCTAATTGCAATGCACGGATGGATGAGTGGTGTTGGATGCTGGTGCCCCAGAGGCAAGGTGAGGTCCTGTTTTTAATCCCAAAAGGGGCGATACAACCACGGAGTCTGGATTCCCGGGGTCACGTGTTCTCCATTCACAGACATGGCTCATGGCAGGCTGACAGCCCCGCCGTGCCCCTGGTGGCCCGGGGCGCTCGGCCAGTCATCAGGCCAGGCTCCTGAGAGCCCACAGCCTTCCTGTGGTGTGTGGCTTGGCTGGCAGTGCTCAGGCCCAGGTACCAGACCCAGCCACAAAACGCCTCCACTGTGAGCGACAGCAAACCAGACACACCTCCCCACGCGCCCCACACGGTGGGCGCTTATATTCTGAGAATGCGGCAGCTGCAGGACCGCCCTGTCCCTGTCGACCTCCGCCCTTCCCCGGCTAGCCGCCCCCGCCCCCCAGCAGATGGTCTGGCCCGGGGTCCCTCATCGAGGCTGAAGACAGGCTGAAGAGGGATGCACATTCCTCCATTTGCAAGCTGTCTGGGCTTCTGGGAATGAGGCCCACGGCTGGGACCGGTCCATGCGGTATTCGGTGTCCTTGCAGGGACAATCTCATAACCATCCTGTGACTGTGGCCCCTAAGTTCTCGAGAAAGTTTTTGAACCACCTGCCTGCTTCCTAATTAGATCCCCTCCTCTTTCATGCTCAGAAGCTTTCTTGAACTTTGCTGATTTGCAACGAATGGAAAGAAACTGGGAGGAAAGCAAATTACCTCTGGCCTTTAGGCGATCATTAATTTGACCAACTACCCTTTGGAAATGAAAGGCCAGAGCCTATTAGCTTTAGGGGCAGCGAGTGCAAAGTCAAATATCAAAAGGCCACGGCAAGAAAGGGACCGGCTTCTCCTCAAGGCAGGGAGATGCGCTCACTCACAGCAGTGAGCGTGGGATGGAAACGGGGGTGGATCTGTGCCCCGACAATCTCTTCTGGGTACTTCCGCTTTCCAGGCAGCGTCTGAAATCTCTTGCGCTTAAGGGAGGGTCTTGGTGCACAGCTGAGGCTGCGTCTCAGAGGGGAGGCCGCCGAACCTCCGGATTCCTCTCTCTGAATATTTTCTCGGGGTGAGCAAAGAGAGGCGAGTGGGTGTCACCAAGGCCAGGGTGGAAGATGGAAGAGGCCCCACCTGGGGGACCATGGCCCCAGAGCATCCTTGCCCGGCCTGCGGTGGATGTCACTGACAAGGCTATGTTGACCGCCCAGCCTCTTTCTCGTTTGCCACGTGGACTACATTCCAGGCACTGAGCACCTGCACACAGTAGGTGCACAACAAACACCTGGTGTGATTCCCTCACAGGACTTTGACACTGCACGGCCAGCCAGGGCCACTGCCCCACTCATGGGTTAATATCCACACTCGGAAGGATCACGTGCCTGGTCCAAGGTCCCCCTCTGAGCAGCAGAGCGCGGGGCTTCCTTATTCTTCTCCATGTTCGGTAAATACTTCTGAGCACCTTCTGTGCACATGGGGATAGGGCAGTGCCCCAGACAGGCTCGGCTCCCGGCCTTGTGGAGCTGACTGTCTCGGAGGGGGTGGCGACCGACAAGATAAACAACGACTGTCCAGTGCAAGAGGAGGGACTCTAAAGACCATCAGAGGAAGGCGCAGAAGGGATGGAACGTCCACACTCCTTGCGAGCGGTCAGGAAGGCGTCTGATAAGGCTGCTCTTCCTGGAGGAACCAGGGGACAGCCTCAGTGGACCTGCACATGATCCTCCTTGCTTTAAAAAAATAAAACACTGTGCATTTATCTATTTCGGCTGTGCCAGGGCTTAGTGGCTGCGTGACGGGTCTTCTGGTTGTGCCATGGGAACTCCTAGTGCAGCACGCGGAATCTAGGTCCCTGAGCAGGTATCGAACCCAGGCCCCCCCGCACTGGGAGCACAGTTTTGGCTGTTGAACCGCCAGGGAAACCCCTGTGGCCCTCTTCCAATCGCAGTGAGAGATGACTTGGACTCTAGCTAATATGAAAACAGGAGAAACGGTAACCCCTACCATCGATCAATAGTTTATAGCTCACGGCACTGTTTCAAGGGGATTTTCATGATGGGTGGGGTAAGTAATCCGAGCAGCTATTTAAAAGAAATACACCCCACGTCTCAGTGATTTAACCTAGTAATAGGTTTAACAGTTTACTTCTGCCCCATAGAATCCACTGGGTAGCTCACCTGGGCAGTCTCGCCTCCAGGCAGTGGCCTAGGGACTCAGAACCCTTCGAACCTCTAACTCCACCACCGCTGTGCGTTGCCTCCAGTGGGGGCTCAGAAAAGGAAGAGAGAGCGTGGGAAACGTGGTGTGCTTTTAGCTGCCTCTTCTGCTCACATTTCACGGCCCCACCTAGACACAAGGGACCCGGGAAAGAGACTTTTGCTGGGAGTTTAGGAAGAGGAAGTCGGCTGGGTGAGCATACGACTAATAACTGCAAGGGGGAAAAGGAGAAAAAAAAAAAGAATGTGCCATGAGGCTTCCTGGAGAGGGATCTCTGGGCAGCAAATCACCCAGAGGCTTGGAGGTGAAAGGTCGAATGCTTCCTGAAAGGAAGAGATTCCACGTGGGGTGCTCCCCACCCCCGAGCCGGACACCCTCTGTCTGCTATGTTTGAGGACGGTGACCTCGCAGAAGACGGTGACAGCAAGCATGAGGCTGGAGTGATAACAACCCCTGCCCTGAGCGCGGGCCCCCAGGAACCCGGGGGAGGGACCCTAACCCTAAACCCTGGCATCCTGGGCATGTGGGGTCCTGCCTGGGAGGGACGGGCATCGAGCAAAACCTGGAAAAGGGCTGCTCATCTTCTGAGACCCCAACTCCCACCTCCAACACATCTGTGTGTCCCCTCCGCTCCCTTCCACGGCAGTGCCGTCAGTGGGGGTGGGCGGTGGGGATCTGGGTGGCTGGGCAATCCCAGAGGCTGAAAGGTGCGCGGGGAGGCATCACCCCGGGAAGCTCCCCCGTCCCCTAGGGGCCACACCGGCTAGGTTAAATGCTAGGGACTCAGGCCCCAGCTGCCCATCTGACCGAGGGTGCTGCCTGATTGCCTTGCTGAGTCCAGGAGGGTGAGGACCGGCATCAGGTCTCACTCCTGGAGAGGCGCATCGTCAGAGCACCGCTCCCCGGGCCCCAGGCTGAGCTGGAGAAACAAGTCTGTCACTGCCAACGCTTTCCTTTAATACTCCCTGCTGTAGCGGGATCTATTTCGTTTTGACGCTGCAGTTCAAGTGCTTCCAGAGGGAAACACGGTGACTGAGGGAGTTTGGTTCTGGTCTTCTCGCTGCCACTGACCTGCTGGGTGAGCCAGGCCACAGGGTTCCCAGCCTTGGATGTCCTGAGTGACCATGCGATAGGAGGAGAGGGCAGCTAAGGTCCCTGCTGGGGGAGGAAGAGAGACAGAGAGAGAGAGACGGGGCGGGGGCCGGGGGAGGAGGGAAGGGAGTGAGGCGCACTGATGCCCATTCCTGCAAAACAACACTCAGTCCGCAACCCAGCAGGCTCGACTCAACACCAAAAGCACAACTTGTAAACAAAAAAAATCTGATAAATTGGACCTCATCAAAACTGAATATATCTGCTTTTCAAAAAGCCCCATTAAGAGGATGAAAAGACAAGCGACAGTTGGGAGAAAATATGTACAAATGACGTGCCTGCCAAGGATTCATATGCAGAATATATAAAGAACTCTCAAAACTCAGCGTTTAAAAACAATCCAATTAGAAACTGGGGAAAAGACACGGACAGACATTTCACCTAAGACAATAGTCAGATGGCAAAGAAGCACACGAAAAGATGTTCAACATCATCAACTGTTGGAGGGGCGCAAATAAACCCACCACGAGGTATCACTGCACACCTACTAGAATGATCAAAATAAGAAACAGTGACAACACCAAATGCTGGCAAACTGTGCAGAAATTGGATTACTCCTACTAATGTGAAATGATATAGTCTGGCATTTCCTTTTCAAACTAAAAATGGACTTACTATATGACCCAGCAACTGTACTCACGGGCAGATATATTCCACAGAAGTGAAAACCTCTCTTTATGCAGAAAATTGTCCGTGAGTGTTCATAGAGGTTCTGTTGATAACGGCCACTGAAAAGCACCAAAGGCTCTCCGCTGGCTAAGTGGCTAAACGAGGTGTGGAAACCACTGGAATATTACTCAGCTGCTGAAGGGAACCGATCACTGATACACACAGCACCTTAGTGAGCCTCAAGGAAATTCTGCTGGATGAAAAAAGCCAACCTCAAAGGCATATATATGCAGTGGAATCCCACTGTTTATAACATTCTGAAATGAAGTGATTCTGGAGACAGAACAGGGATGGGGCAGGGATGGGGAAGGAGGGGCGCGGCATCGGGAAAAGGATAACATTCTGAAATAAAGTGATTCTGGAGATAGAGCGCAGCTTCGGGGGGCCAGGGGGCAGGGACGAGGAGGGAGGGGCACGGCATTGGGAAAAGGTAGCGCGAGGGGCCTGGCAGGGAGGGGACGGCGGCATGTCCCAGCAGTGGCGGCTCCACGAAGCTGCACACGGGATAAAGCTGCATGGAGCTGCACGCAGACACGCCGTCACACGGACACACCACTAAGCGCGCGTGCAGCTGGTGGAACTCGAGTAAACGCTACGCTGTCGTTTTTCAGTCGTGTCCGACTCTGCGACCTCGTGGACTGCGGCATGCCAGGCTCCCCTGTCCTCTACCATTTCCCAGAGTTTGCTCAGACTCACGTCTGCTGAGCTGGTGATAAGCGTGCCGCATGGTACCAAAGTCAACGTCCTGGTTTGCACACTGTGCCGCGGTTGTGCCAGCCACTGCAGAAGTGGGGGGACAGGTCTGCACAAGGCGCTGGCCCCGCGGAGAGCGGGCGGAGCACAGCTGGCACCCCACACACGTGTCCTGGCAACTTCCTGGGGAGTCTGGATTACTTCAGAACAAAACTCTGAAGATCCAGGAGCGGGTCCTTGCCTAAGTCATGGTTATCGAAAAGCGTGGGAGGCCGCCATCGCACAAAACCAGAGGACAGCTGAAACGAGGCCCCCCGAACCTCCGGGCAGCGTCACTGCTCACAGCCCTGAGGCAGGAGGGCGCATCGTGTGCTGGAGGCTGCCCCCTTCTCGTCCAGAGCAAGGGTCCCACTGTGCAGCCGGGGGCAGCGCCTCCCAGCAGCCCCTGCAGCTAGGCAGCCACGTGCCTAAGGTCTCGCTCATGAAGGTCAAGTGGAACTGACACGTGCCGTGCTGGGTCTGCCTTCCAACGCCTGGACCTTTTCCCCTTTTCATCATCTCGGAAGGCACCCTTGACTCCGCTTCCACCACGTGGGTCACGTCCAAGGTCATGTGGGCGAGAGGGTGGGGGGGAAAGGGTTCCTGCGTGATCACGTGGCTCAGAGGAGCCCTGGGACCCGAAATGCTCTCTCCCTCTGGGGCACTGAAGTGGATGGGAAGTACGTGTCTGTGTTCTCTAGAGGTGTTCTGAGACCTCTGTGTAGGAGCAACTTAGCGTTTGCTAAATGCAAAAAAGCAGGTTTCAAGACACTATCCAGTAAGGTTTCTAAACACTATCCAGTGCGCTCTTTTACAAGTATGTCCACACCCCAGCACGTCCACATGAAGGTCTGGAAAGGTGTACGCCAAAGTGTTCTCAGGTCACCGTCTCCTGTTGGTTGGGATTATGGGTATTATTCCTTTTGCTTGCCCACATTACCTAATTTTCTATAAAAGGAACACATGTATTCCTTTTGGTATTAAGAAAGCGAGCCTACGATTGAGACGACAGCCAAGAATTAGACGAGGATGAGTCAGGCATTAAGGACCCACGCGTCCCACGGCGCGGGAGCTGATGAAGCTTGCTGGCGGCCCAGGCTGGCGCTTGAGCTAGCGGCCTCTTACCGCCCTCCCCCCTCCACTCGTCAACGCCTGGCGCCCACCTTCCCCGTACCTTCGTGCCCACCGTGCTGCTTCACTCCTTTGTCCCTGTCCAGCTGGGGGACCCGCGAGGCTGCAGAAGTCTGCTGCCGGCAGGACCTGTCTGTGTGGTGGGCACCAGGCCACCGCGCCCACTGTCCCCGAGGACAGTCAACCGGCAGCTGAAACTTCAAATTCAATTAGCATAGAGTCAGGCTGAAGCCGCTCTCGAGTAACTAATTGTCTGAGAGCTGCCAAGACGAGCCTCTACCAGGGATGTGCCCGTGAACATGTAGGTTTAGCTCTTCGAGTACTAATAATAGGGAGCAGCCAGCCAGCAATTTGAAGTGCAGCTCGGGAGTGATGCTGGGAGGTTCCTTCCATTAATTTGAGGAGCAGGGGTGGGGATGAGAGTGGGGGCAGGATGGCAGTGATGGGGAAAGAAACCTGCCTGTCCCAGAAAGTGAAGCCTAATTATCCCCCGGGCAGACGAGCCAGAGGACAGGCTTGTCCACGGACGCCACAGGCTCATCTCCGAGGCACACGCTGTGCGGCCTTGAAGGAGCTTTCTCTGAGACAGAACAGCCTGGCTGGCTGCACCCCGAGTGAGCGGGCCTGGCCCACCCTTTCCTGTCAAAGGCAGGACACTGAAGCCCCCTGCTCATCTCCGGCGCGCCAGCGGAGATGCAGATGCTGGGGGGCGCAGCCAGGCCAGGTGAGCGGTCACATCCTGTCCTCTGTCCACAGATCCGACGGCCCAACGCCGCCTCCTGTCCAGTGTGCGGGCGTTCCAGATCTTACTGAGATTCCTGGTGGCTGAAGCCGCTGTGCCTTCTCCTCCCAGCTCGGGTGACCTTAAAAGGCTCTCGATTTAGCAGCAGGCCCACACTCTGACACTCAGAACGCGATGGAGAGTTGGCACGTTAACACCGAAAGATCATTTTAAGCCCGCAGCTTTCCGTCAGTGGCGTGAAGTGTAAAAACATCATTCGATACCAAAAGGCCAATTCCCGATTTAGTTCGGAGGAAAAAAAAAAATCTGGCCCACCTTTCCTGGCCCTCCTCATCTGATCCTGCCGGTTCCTAACAGGTGCCCTGCTGATCAACAGGAACTCAGCCGGCAGAAAGCACGGAAAAGACACATCACTGCTCATTCTGGCAGACGCAACTGCAAGACAGATTTCCAAGTCTGGGCTGAGGGAGCTTCTCGGGAATTCTTGACACAACATGCCCCACAGCGCAGGGATGACTCAGCCCCTCTGCTCCTGGGGAGGAAGTGATGAGGGCTGTGGGACCCCCAGGCCCCTCCAGGCCTCGTGCACACAATGGGGAACACAGCACAAACCCACCGGGAGGAAATCAGCAACCTATGGGAAGCTCCTGGCTCAGAGAAGATGCTGGGCTGTCCAGGCGGTCATCAAGTCACCTAAACACCTCGTGGTTCTGGCCGAGAGGGCGCCGCACAGTCTAAGAGACGGGGGTCTGCAAGCGGCGGGCGGTGCCCAGCACAGCGCTGACGCCCAGGCCCCCTTCTGTGAGGGGTTCCCCTGGGCGGTTCTGGCCCCGGGGAGTGCCCCTAGCAGCACCAGGCCCCAGCTGCCTCACAGTCCACATCTTGGAACGGACCCCAGCCCATCCCCAGTCTGTTTTTGCCCACGTCAGGTCAGTGCGCTCTCTATACTGGGGCATCTCTGAAGCACCAAGCGTTCAGGGATCTGGTGAACAAACCCCTCCCCCTTCCAGGCCGGCCCTCTCCCTTTTAGCTTCCCCTTCTTAGCACTGAAGGTCAGAGAGGAGAACACCCTAACGGTTGCCTAGCCTGACCCTTATACTTCCCCCTCCCCCTTTTAATTAGGGACAATTGAAAAACAGAATCACATGCATCACCCACCTGTCCGATGCCCAGCTCCAGTGATTATCTGCTCGTGGAACACTACGTCTCATCTACGAGCCCCCAGCGCCCTCCAGCTCTCCTGCCTTGCCGGCCCTGGGCCACTGACATGTTATGGGAGAGGATGAGTGACTCGTCCAAGTCCTGCAACTGGGAGCAGAGGCCAGAGCTGAGGTCCTGACCCGGCCTCCCCCTTCACATCTTCTGCTGTGCTATACTCCAGCTGTGCTGTTACTAAATTTTTACTGAAGTATGTAGTTGCTTTACAATCTTGTGTTAGTTTCCAGAGTTGTTATTATTTAACATTTTTCTTTAATGGTCGTGCTTTCCACCCTAAGTACGTTATTTTAACACGGAAGCTCCTGTAAGTGGGGAACAGGCATCAGCGGCCAGAGTGGGTATCACTGAAGGTGATGTAGTGAGACCAAGAACACTGTCACTCAAACCTGAGCAGAAACGACTGCCTGCCCAGGGCCCTGAACTCAAGGTCTGCTCTCTCTATTGGCAACGCAGCTCGGCGGGAGGTGGAGGGATCTTTGGGACCAACTAGGAGGCTCTCAGAGAAGGCAACGGCATCCCACTCCAGTACTCTTGCCTGGAGAATCCCATGGATGGAGGAGCCTGGTGGGCTGCAGTCCGTGGGGTTGCTTAGAGTCGGATACACTGAGCAACTTCACTTTCACTTTCATGCATTGGAGAAGGATATGACAACCCACTCCAGTGTTCTTGCCTGGAGAATCCCAGGGACAGCAGAGCCTGGTAGGCTGCCGTCTATGGGGTCGCACAGAGCTGGACACGGCTGAAGCGACTTAGCAGCTTAGCAGCAGCAGCAGGAGGCTCTCAGATTTGTTGCCAACCCTTAAAAATCCAAATAGCTCTCTCACACCATGGGGTTGCTGCTGCTGTTTAGTCGTTAAGCTGTGTCTGACTCTTTGCGACCCTGTGGACTTTAGCCTCACCAGGCTCCTGTCGGTGGGATTTCCCAGGCCAGAATACTGGAGTTGGTTGCGGTATCTTTCTCCAGGGGCTCTCCGTGACCCAGGGATCGGACCCTCGTCTCCTGCACTGGCAGGTGAGTTCTTCACCACTGAGCCACCAAGGAAGCCCCACAATGTGGTGTACTGTTACCAAATCCCATCGATTGTCAGAGGGCTGGTTCACACGCGAGGTCCCTGACGTGGGCTATCAGCCAGCTGGCCGTCAAGATGCACCAGTCTTCCGCACGTGCTCCAACCTGTCACAGCTGGGCATCTTGTCACTTCACACGGGCTCTGTATACCTGTATGTCCTGCATGGGGTCTTTTATTTGCCATTTAAATATCTTTAAAAAGATGTGCAGCTGTGCAACAAAATGTTATTATACACCCAGTGGCCTCAATTCGGTATTTTCTTACAAGACCAAAGAAAGGAGGATACCAGCAAGTCATTGGAGATGTGTTACTAGGAGCCCTGGGAAGGGATCGCCTGTCACATGTTAGACAGTGAGACTCGAGGCAGGAGGAACCACCACCCCCCTCGGAAGAGATGAAAGCAATTTCAGAGCCGTGAGAGGCTGGCGTGACTGACTCATGTGTCACACAGGATTATCATGAAAGCCTGCACCAAGGTTTAATTGGCAGCATGGTTTTCTTTCTTAGGGGGATCATGAAATAATGGTGCATCTTACGAGTGATGGCATCTTAAATGTGATAAATCCTGGTATATAATCTAAAATCACCCGCTGTGTGCAAACGTTCCTGTACTGCATCCTGCCGCCGCTCACCCTCCTGACCCAAACTGGGCCCTGAGAGCACTGCCATCTCCTGGAGACCGGTGGTTCTCAGCCTGGGGCCCACACCGGACTGCTGGGCCCCACCCCGTCTCTGATTCAGCCAGTCTGGGGTGGGGCCTGAGGATCTGTGTGTGTGTGTGTGTGTGTGTGTGTGTGTGTGTGTTTTAAAATACTGGCTGTACTGGGTCTCAGCTGTGGCACGTGGGGTCTGTCTTTGTGGCATGCAAACTCTCAGCTGTGGCCTGTGAACTCATAGTCGCGGCTTGTGGAATCTAGTTCTCTGATCAGGGATCGAACCCGGGTCCTCTGTGCTGGGGGCGCAGACTCTGGGCCATTAGACCACCAGGGAAGCTCTGAGGATTTGTTCTAACAAGCTTCCGGGACGCCACGACTACTGGACCATTCTCGGGTGGACTGTCCTACTGCTTCCCCCATCACTAAATCCCCTTTATTCTCTGGCTCTTTTCAGCTTGGCTGGGGTGGGTGAGGAGAATCCAGGTTCAGAAAGCACCATCTCTCTGGCCCTGTTCACTGCAAAGAGAGTTTGACTTGTCTCTCAGCTGGGCCTGCTGGCAGAGCTCTGGGGACTCGCTCATCCTTCTCAAGACCTTCAGCAGGTCAACGCTTCTTTATATGTGCAGGTCACAGCTTTAAACGGGGTCGAGGCTCTGAATAAACTCAGTAGATGGGGCTGCAATCTGCTCGTGGTTAAGATTCAGGACAAAAGGGGACCAACAGGCCAGGCACACTGCCCTGCCCTCTCACGTAAGGTCTGCTGGCAACGCAGGCAGATTCCTTTCCCTTTGTTATATACGTGTTACTGATTTAGTAAAACGAAACATCTGTGCACTTCTCTCCCCAAAAAGAACGATCGAGTTTTCAAGCCACTGAAATGTCTTTGAAATGGAATATTTGCCAGCACTGCCCTCTCTCCCAAAAGCAAGAAGCAGGGGGGCTGTGTCCTCAAAAAAAATTATTTCAAACGCAGACATTACTAAATTTTATTTTTTTCCTTCAGAACTGAACACAAAAGGTGCTTTAAGAAACAGGACACGAAGCCTTATCCCGGGTAGAAAAGGTTTACTGCTTAGAAAAATAAGTTACGGAACAGAACAAAACACCCGACATGACAAGGGCTCACTCCAACTGCAAACTGACCGGAACACAGATCCCGGAGGGCTGGCGACCAGCACGGTGAACACACACGAGAAAGCGAGCGGCCTCGCTGCCTTGTCCTGGGCCCCGAGGTGCTCTCTGCGCCCCCACACGCCAGTTCAACGGTGTGCCGGTCCCACCACAGAGGGGACTCTGCTATTCACCAAGCCTGGCCTGAGCGCATGAGAGCAGCGAGCAGGAGGCGGGACAGCTATTCCGGCCATGAAGACACAGCCGAGCCGCCGCTGTGACTGAGGGCTTACCCGGGAAGGATCTTCGCGGGGGTAGGCCGGCACGGGGCCGGGGCGGGTCACTGTCGGCAGGTGTCGTGGAAGGCCTCGAGGGTGCGGAAATCCCTCCAGGTGGGGGGCAGGCCGTCCTGCAGAAACTTCCCGCAGCGCTGGCACGGGGCCTGGAACAGCTTTATGTAGCTCCTTAGCCAGGTCTAGAAAGAGAAGAGGAGAGAAGTGAAAGACGCGATGCGGTGCTTCCGACGGCGCCCTTCCTGCCCAGCCCAATGACCTCGAGGACGGAGGGCCTGGGCTGGCTGTGACCCCGGGAGGCGCCCCAAGATTTTACAGAAAGCTCCCTGGAGCATCCACAAAGTCACAGTGCTGCTGAGTCTCAGTTCCGGCACCCTGGGCCCCTCCTGACTAGGGGAGATTTAAAATAGAAGTCCCTGCTCTGGGAGGCAGGCAGGGCTCCCGGAAGGGGCGGATGTGAACCTCGGCCCAGCCTCCTGGCTCAGGGCCCACGCGTAACCACCTTCCATCCGAGTCCCGGGTCTTCTGAACACCGGCATTGAGCCTCTCTGTGTTTGCCATCCAGAGGTGGCCCTGGAGACATGCAGATAGAGGGCGAGCGGAGAATTCCTCGCTAAGGTCGAATGCCTTCTTTCTAATCTGATTTCGCAGGTCATCACACACGGTCACAACGTGGCCCGACACACCTCGGGGAGGGGGGGGGTGGCGGGGACAATCCGGCGCCACCAAGTAACGCACTAAGTGGCTAGCGTGCACTCGCGGGCTCAGGGGCAGAGCCCCTCCAGGCGCCGTGCGTAAGGGTGAGGCTCGCGACTCAGTCCCCGACTCGAGGAGATGCACGGCCGCGCCAGCCCAGAGTCGGGCGACGGGCCAGCGGGGGGCGCGCGCCACCGTGATCACTTCCGTCGGTCGGAGGAGATGGCTCTTGGGAGACCTCGGCCAAGCTGACGGACATAAATCCTGCTGTCTTCATCACAGCGGCCCTCCTGATGGCTGACCGTGGCCCACCCATCCTGCCCCCTCCAAAGGCTCGGGACCTGAGGTTCTGGCAACAAATGTGAGGAGGTCAGTGGTCATTCAGTTAAACTATTTATCCTTTCTAAAGGGAAACCGGGCATTTTAACACATGAGGTTAGAAAGCAAGTCTTTCCATCCACCCAAGAAGCGAGACTGCTGACTGAAAGTGTTCTCCACACAGGAGAGAGCCGCTGCGTGATGGCTCCACAAAGCCCGGGTCTGCGTGTTCAGTCTCCCCAGCGTGGGAGCCGGTCAATGAGCCGGGCCGTATTTTCTAAGACATGAACTATAGGCTCCTAGAAGCTTAAGTGATGAGGTGGATCCCAGGAGCACAACTCCACGTGACTGTCAGCACTGATGGGACTTGCTAATAGGTCCTTACTCTAAGGGGCAGCCCCCAGGCAGGAGTGAAGCAGGGAGGGTCAGCCCCAGTGAGAGAGGAGCCAACGAGGCAAGGGCGTGACGCTGTGGTGCCAAAGCAGCTGGCCGCCTCTGCCAGGATGTGGGCCAGCTGTGGGCCAGGCTGAGGCCGCCTGGCGGGCACGTGATAACCTGATGAACTGCCTTGGGGCGGGGAGGGATGGGGGGCAGAGGATAGTCTCAACATGGAGGACAGATCTCCACGATGTAAGCATTATGGTTCCATGTCAAGTCACCAACGGTTAACAACCGGCTTGAGAAATCCTCAACGTTAACGAGAGCTGGCGGGAGCTGGCACACACAGGGCATGGCTGTTTCTGGTCCCCTCGCCATCCTGGGCTCTGACCTGAGAGTCTAAGAGATGGGGGTCTTGGAAGAATGACACCGCTGTAGCACCAAGCTTGGGGCCCAGCACAGGCCAGGAGCTCGATAAATACATACTGACCAAATCAGCCCCGGAAGCTGGGCTGGAAGCCCACTTCTGAGACCACGTGTTTGGCAATGATAGGAAAACCAGCTAACGGAGCCGGATGTGGTTTGTCTTATACCCCCGCCCAGCTGAAAGAAGTATCACTTTCACATGGGGCCGTCTCCCTGGCGAGGCCCCTGTGAGCTACCTTCTGAGCTGCCTGTTTTCACTCGAGGGGCCAAAGCTTCATGAGGCTTGACCTCTAGAGCCACTCACCATGAAGGAGCGGACCACGACGTCCGGCATCTGGGGCAGCTGGTAGTGGAGCAGGGCGGTGGTGGCGTGGTCGGTCACCTGGGAACCAAGGATAAGGACTAGGTCAGCCACTCGGAACCAGCAGAGAAAACAAGAGGGTGCTCCTTTTATCTGACGGCTCATGGAGGAAAAGATACCTAATAAAGCCTGAAGGTGGAAAGCTAGTTAGCAAGGTTCGGGGCAGGGAAGGGGAGAGGAGGAGTGCTGAGTGCAGAAAAGACATACATATTCATGCCCAGGGCCAAGTAAAGTGTGGAACCTTCCAGCAACTCCAGGTAGGCTGCAGCACCTCAGAGAGGTGTGGCCAGAGGCTGGTGGAGAGGTAAAACGTGGCGGGTCCAGGGGCTTTATCAGCCCCTCCACTGCATGAATGGAGAAGGCAATGGTACCTCACTCCAGTACTCCTGCCTGGAAACGCCCATGGACGGAGGAGCCTGGTGGGCTGCGGTTCATGGGGTCACTAAGGGTCAGACACGGCTGAGTGACTTCACTTTCACCTTTGACTTTCATGCACTGGAGAAGGAAATGGCAACCCACTCCAGTGTTCTTGCCTGGAGCACCCAGGGACAGGGGAGCCTGGTGGGCTCTGTCTATGTGGTCGCACAGAGTCGGACACGACTGAAGCGACTTAGCAGCAGCAGCAGCAACCACTGCATGGAACACTGCCTGGATGCAGAGGCTCATTTCCAACTGTCCACGCTCAACTTTAGTCTTTACCTGGGAACGATTTTCCTGCCGGTGTAACTGTCTGTCTCTCTGCTCCCTTCAATTCCCATTCTGTCTCATTCTGTTCATTTCTGAGGGTCCTTCCCCGGGGCCCAGAGATGCCACCATTCTGAAGAGCTGTGCTGCGCCCAGTGTGGGCCTCAGTCCAGCCAGCTCCCTGAAAGCTGTGGTCTGTGGGCCACACCCGTTGTTCCCACAACTCCGCCAGCAGGGCCAAGGGCATTACGGCTCTAACTTCATACAGGGCATCTGGGGACCAGATGGGACTTGTGCTGGGTTTCCGCCCCAGCTCTGTCTGCTGACCTTGATCCATCAAATCTCTCTGGGTCTCAGCGTCCCTCCTAAAAAGCGAAGCACTGGCCAAAGATCCCCTGTAGTTCTGAAATGTGATGACACGCTAGACTGCTAGATGAATAGACTGCTCCCAACTTGATAGCTGTGTTCAAACTCATGGTTTATTTGACGATCTTCATTAGGGAATCTTGCCATTACAAATGATAAAGTCAAAAGACAAAAGGAAACAAAAACACCAAACAAAACCACCAACTTTGTGAACACGAGTAAGCAGGGTCTGCCTGTGTCCACTCGTCCGTCCTCCCGCTGAGAAATGGGGTGTTTCCTGCCGGACCAGGTTGTGTGTATTTCTTCAGTCGGCACCGTTCCCACCAGGACACCATGGTGCGCTGACAGACCTCGGCAGCAGGTAAGCAAACCGAATGGCTGGAAACCAGCAGGGCTGGTCTGGTCTGGGTTCAGCGAGAGGCGTTATGAATGATCCAGAAGTTAGTCCGCCTGTGTGTCTACACTCAAGGCCAGAGAGGCCACACCCTGAAGAGCAAGGAGGCAGGCTCCTCAGCTCACAGAACCTCTAGAAGCCGTGGTTTCCTGCCAGGTGAAATGGCCAGGCGTGTGAAGTGCTGATCCTCCAGCCGTGCCTTGGGCCCGCGTGCCCCCTCTTCCGCTTTGCCTGGCCCTGGGACTGGCCCTCTTTCCCACTGGACTTTCAGGGCCTGCCTGGTGGCTAGTGAACTCCGCGAGGCGACCAGCTCTGTGCAGGCGAGGCTCGTGCCCAGCCAGCCCAGGCGGTGTCCCTGGGGCCGAGACTGTCTACCTGGTGTCTGGTAGGTGCTCAGCACGTATCTGCTGAATAGAGAAAAAAACTATGAAATGGCTACTCACCAAAAGCCACGAACCAGAAACACCTGTGCCAGCTTTCCTGCACACACAGCCATGGTTCATACATCCAATCATGCCGAAAACTCTTACCCAAGGGACTTTCAAGATAAATGGTACTTATTGCTTCAAGTGCAAAGACTGTTTTTATTTTAAGCATTTTTGACAGACAGCTTTCTAAAATGAGCAAGGCTTAAAAAAAAAAACACAGTAGAATGATAACTTGGCAAAACGGCGGGTGGTGATTGGCAGGGTGAAATGAGCGGCTACGGAACGCAGTGAAGCCAGCTGGGCCCTGAGGAGGCCTGAGCTTAGAGCCTGGTTCTCACCCATCCCGGTGCCGCTGAAAACAAGGTCCCACCCAAGTGCTGTTCATACGCTCATAAGACAGGCCTCACAGTCACATTCGCCATCACAAAAGACACAAAGTTCTGGAGAATTCTTTCCCCTATCCCTCCCATTTATTTTACACGCCTCAGGAAGCCTCTCTACATTGCCTCCCGTCTGAGACACCCGGGCCAATTGCTGACAAGAGTGCACACAAGCACTCGGAGCCGAGAAGCAGGCTGGTGCTGGACGCCCCTGAGGCATCACCCAGGAACATGCTGGAAACGTGAGCTCTTGGGCCCAGTACAGATCTAGAATCGAATCTCTGGGGTGGGGGCCCTGAACTCAAGCTGGCCTTTCCAGCTGTTCTTCGGGATCCCGTAATACAGGAGGCGGCAAATGCGAATTGGCACACAGACCCCCTGGGGATCTTGCTGTTCAGCTCAGCCTGACTCTGCAACCCCATGGACTGCAGCACGCCAGGCCTCCCTGTCCATCACCAAACCCCGCCGCTCACCCAAACTCATGTCCACTGAGTCAGTGATGCCATCCAACCATCTCATCCTCTGTTATCCCCTTCTCCTCCCACCTTCAATCTCTCCCAGCATCAGGGTCTTTTCAAATGACTCAGCTCTTCGCATCAGGTGGCCAAAGTACTGGAGCTTCAGCTTCAGCATCAGTCCTTCCAATGAATATTCAGGACAGATATCATTTAGGATGGACTGGTTGGATCTCCTTGCAATCCAAGAGGCTCTCAAAAGTGTTCTCCAACACCACAGTTCAAGATCATCAATTCTTCGGTGCTCAGCTTTCTTTACAGTCCAGCTCTCACAGCCATGCATGACTGCTGGCCAATTATCATAGGCAGGGGTGGGGTGGGGCCCAGACGGGGCACTTCCAGCAGTCCCCCGGCCTGTCCCTGCTGCAGCTGAGGAGCCAAGCCGCTCAGGAGGCAGAGTATTCTGGGCAGTAGAGGAAAAAGGCATTTCCTTCTGGGGCATGAGGGAAACAAAGGAACATAAACTCGAAGGATTATTTGTCTTTTTCATGACTCAAAAACCAAGCACACCACCCATATTTCAGGATGCTGCAGTGGAAAGAAGGAGCCGGGGTAATGGTGGTGGGCTGGCAGGGTCTTCCTTATTTCTGAAAGGTGCTCTTTCGGGACCATGGGCTGATTCCGTGAATCGAGGACAGCTGCACTGATGAGAGCGCGTGGGGCATGCGCCGCTCCCTCTTCCTCACCGAGGTGGGTGGTCTCCCAGGCTCACCGTGTGTGTGTTTTAGTCGCTCAGTCGTGTCCAGCTCTGACCCCGTGGACTGTAGCCCGCCAGGCTCCCCTGTCTGTGGGATTCTCCAGGCAAGAACACTGGAGTGGGTGGCCACTCCCTTCCCCAGGGGATCTTCCTGACCCGGGGACAGAACCTGGGTCTCCTGCTTTGCAGGCAGATTCTCTACTTCTGCTGTGCTGGGTCTTAGTTGCAGCATATGGGATCTAGTTCCCTGACTGGGGATGAAACCTGGGGCCCCCTTCATTGGAAACACAGAGTCAAAGCCACTGAACCACCAGGCAAAGTCCCCCAGGACCATGTTATAGATGAAGGAATGGAAACTTACAGGCCACACAGCTGGGGAGGGGCAAGGGGTGTGTGGGCCCGGACCCCAGGAGACCCAAGCCTGCACCGCCTCCCTCCGGAGACAACCTGGCCAGCTCTGCGGCCTGTGGACAGAGGCTCCCATCCCAAGCCTCAGTGTCATCTGCCCTCCACCTCCCGGCCCAGCGAAGGGTACGGAAAGCCAGAGTCCCACTGCCCACTGCAGGGCAGGTCTGGACACGTGGCTGCCGGTAACAGGCTTCTCCAGAGCAGCGCAGAGTGCACTAACCAGAAAAACGTCCTTTTCCAGAAACAGCAGGTGTCACACACCAAAGCTCCGTTTTGGCACCTGGCTCCCAGGCAGGGCACCGATTCAGTTTTCCCATTACTGGGTCGGCAACCTGGCCACATTCAGTCTCTTTTTCAAAAGGCCCAGTATATTCTCTTATTGCCAAATGGTGGCAGATTTTTCTAGCACTGACATGATCGCTGAATTTCTTCAACTCCCCATCTCCAATTACAGAAATATTTTAGTAGAGGGGAACAAAGCTAACTGGCTTGCTACATTTTCCGTCCCTGCCACCTCCCAAACTTCCTCCCCTGGTTTTCACATTCCCGGGGCTGAACTCCAACGCGGCGGGTACGACGTGGTCGTCAGACACTGGAGAAATTCACCTGCAATGATCTTCCTTTTTGTCAAAACATTCCACTTTCAGTACTTGTTTTGTTTTACACTTTTTAACAACAAATTTTTTTTTTTTTTGCTCAGCATCCAAGATGTGGGGGATAAAAACAAGCCCGGGGCAACAACAACAAAGATGGCTATTAACTAATTTAAACTGACTCTGGGCCAGCCCAACGGAGGCTCCATCCCATTGTGATGTCGAGCTAATGAGATTCCTCTGGGAGATGAAAGCCACCCCGGCCGGCAGCGGAGGCCACAGAAGGGCACTAATGCTCTCGCGGGAGAGAGGCCATTCATCCCACCAGTGAGTGCGGGTTTGAAGACAGCGCAGAAGAGATCAAAGCGGATGGTGAACCCAAGGAGAGGGAGGGAGGAGAAGACAAGAAAGCAACAATACGCCAAGGAGACTGGGGAAGCAGGAGAGAGGACTGGGGCGGGGGCAGGGGAGATCGTACTGGTGCGAAGAGGACACCACAGAAAGACAGACGGTCGCAAGCAGGGGTGCGGAGCTGGGGACTCCACCAAGAGACATTCCCTCCATCCTCAAGGCCAAGAGAAACTGCAGATGCTCCGCTCAGTGTGCACCCCACCCCGAGCCCCGCCTTCGGCTCGGGCTGGGCTGCAGGTGATTACTGAGGAGGGTGATGTCTCTATTGTTGTCAACACACCCACTCTGCTCTGTGAAACGGACTCCCAGTTTTCTCCTCCACCCATCAAGCTTACAAACAACCCTCCCTTCCCAGGCACAGAGAGGCAGGAGAGGTCTTCCTGCACCCAAACCGACAGGGAACTCAGCTCAGAAGGCGGGAGAGGAGTCTTTCCAGAGACCTTGGAACAGCTGCCAGTCAACACACTGGAGGAGATGCCAGTCACAACAAGCTCCCGAAGCTCCCCGGCCATATTGTGCACAAAGAGCTGACATCGACAGGGTCCCGGGGAGGTCACGAGCTGTTTCAGCTGAACCCTGCGTGGAACCACCTGCAGCCAGGGCAGGGCTCTGCGGTGACAGCTACTGAGCACCGGCTCTGTGCTAGGGCTGTTGTACACACGTGCCTGGTGAGGAGTCCCGGCTGCGGGGCCAGATGGCACCCACTTGGATCGTGCCTGTCACTCATGAGCCAGGCAGCTGTGGACAAGGATTAAATGTGTCAATACAGGGACAGTGCGTGAAAAGGGCCTGACCGACAGCCAACATCCACCCAGTGGGAGTCACCCTCCCCTTCCCCACAACCCTGGGAGGAGGCTACGAACGGGAGATGATTTTCACTCTAAGCAAGGCAGCCAAGCCACAGGGAGGTGACGTGCCCCAGCCAAGCGGCTCCTGAGCAGCAGGGGCAGGGCGCTGGGCTTCTGGAGGGAGGTAGAGCCTGTGGGGGAGGGGGACACAGACAGGAGGCCGCGGAGGCCATCTCCTCCCCACTGGGAATGGAGCCCAGGACTCTCAGACGGAGGCGGGACTCAGTCCCAGCCTGTTCATG
>SJYC01016978.1:0-35261 GCA_006408675.1 Madoqua kirkii
TGTGAAAGTCGCTCAGTCGGGTCTGACTCTGCGACTCTGTGAAGTATAGGTCCATGGAATTCTCCAGGCCAGAAAACGAGAGTGGGCAGCCTTTCCCTTCTCCAGGGGATCTTCCCAACCCAGGGACTGAAGCCAAGTCTCCCGCATGGCAGGTGGATTCTTTAGCAGCTGAGCCTCCAGGGAAGCCCAAGGGGAGATGTCCGCGGGGAGAAAGAGGGCAGAGTGGTGTCACACAGCAGGGCCTGTGAGGTGCGGGGGGCTCCAGGCCCTCCTAACAGAGCTCCGTCCCCCGGCAGCTTCCTCCTTTAAGGAGGTGCTGTATTTTGCGGTGGCCTGGGAATTATCCTCAGGGATTCCTGAATCCACTAAGGTTGCAGGATCATCCTGACTCTCTGCGGGCTTCCAGGCCAGAGGGACAGCTGGCGCTCAGCAGAGGTAAGGCGTTCAGACTCTGGGCACGGGCCACGGGCTCCACTCCCCACCCCTGGGCAGCGGCCCGCAGCGCCGCAGAGCACAGGCACCTCCGGCAGCGGACCGACAGCACCCAGAGCGCAGCACCTGCCCGCACGCAGCCCGATGCCCAAGGCCGCCCCAGCTGAGCCAGGGGAGCTGCGGCCTCTGCCTCTTAAAAGTCCATCCCACAAGATTAATAAATAGAAGTTAAGTGCCCGAGTGTTCAGAAGCTGCTTATTTAAAAGACAGCCTGGTAGAGACCCAGCTCTGGCTCTCCTCCAGCAATGCCGGCTCGCACCCGCTGTGAAGGGGAGCGTCTCGACACGGGCATGACCGCGAACAAACGGCGGTGAGGGGGTGGGGAGAAGATGACCTGGAGCTGTCGGGAGCCCGGGGCTCCAGCCTGGGTGCCTCTCTAATTATCTGGGTGACCTTGGCCACATCACTCCCATCACCGGCCTTCAGTAAAGGAGGCTGGGATCGCTGGGTGCCCCGAGGTCTGGCTTTCAGGGGGCGCTGCTGCAGGGCCTGACTGCATGCCCTCAGGGCACACTTGTGTCGTGCCCCACCCTCGGGCCAACCAGAGAGACATGAGAGCCCTTTGTTCTTTCAGAACAGACAAGCTGGTCCCAGCAGGCGGCAGGGGCACCGCGTTCCTGCCTGCCTCCACCTGCTGTCCTGATGGGATGTCACCCTCATGGGGTCCTCAAATTCTGGGCCAGTTACCAAGAGCTCAGAACAAGGGAGACCAGCAGCACGGCGCTGTTCTTGGGAACCTCTTCCCATCTCCATGGGTTTCAAAGCGACTGGAGCACAGACCAACAGGCAGCAAAGCCAAACATTTGTTACTTCATTGTACACATGCTGCTTCTGCGACTCAGAGCAATAAAAAGGAACTTTCATCTGCGGGATACACTTGCAGGGTAAGAGTCTGGGTCTCTGTGCCAGGTAGAGACAGACCCGCCCATAATGAGAAGGACACTGGGACTCTCATGGAATGAGAAAATTCTCTGTGGGTCTGGGAGTCAAAGACATGAACCTAGTGTGTTAAATGTTTAAAGAGACAGCAATGCTGCCCCAAGGATGAGCACTGGTTTTATGAAGATACTGAAAACAGTCCCAGAAGTACTCATTCCATAAAAAGGGAACCATCACTATTTCAAAACTGAGAGCTATGAAGCTAGTCCTGAGAGTGCTGGGGGCTGGGGGCGATGCTGAGCAGTGCAGAGACTGGCCTCCAACGCTGGGGTGAAGTCTGGGGCCTGGAAGCATGGGGTTTCACTTTCATCACTCAGCTCAAGTCTCTAATCCGTACCCCGGATTTGTGTGCCATGGGTTCACACGCCCAGAGGCCTGAGGAGGAGGCATCGAGGTCCAAGGGGACTAGAGATTTACTTAGACAAGATCAATACTCCCTTCTGCAGTGATGAAGGAGTCATCTGCATGAGGGCTTATAACTGTCTGCTGGCAACGCTGCTCAGGGCCGACAGGGATGGGGCTGGCTGGGCGGGAACTGGGGAGCAGAGGCACACACTGCTCCATCCTGTGCAAAACCCCTACTTGTGGCTTTGAGATCAAGTTCTGTCTGAGAAGGATGAAGTCTTGTTTGTAAAGTATAGAATGTGGCCCGAGGCATGTAGACTGGGGCCTCCATAAAGTTTTTGTCTGGTGTGAGGGGTTTCCAATCTGACCCTCTTGGAAGTCCCAGCAAAGATGCCACCGATGCCCCAAAGCAAAGCCCCTCAATGCCCGGGACTCTTGAGCACAGACTGGCTGCAGACCCTCCGGAGGCAGACCTGTCTCCCTCAGGACACTTGGCAGCCACCTGCAGGAGCTTCCCAACACGGGAGCACACGTATGTGGTCCTCGGTGACCAGAGTCTCGGTCCTGTCTCCCCTCAGCCCCACATCGCACCCCAGTGACACTGCTGCCTTAGTAACCCCTCCTCCCAGACCGGCTTCCCTGACTCCACTCTCCAGGCTTGAGCCTGGAACGCCCGGGCCCTGGCTAACTTCTCTCCCCTGGAGACTTAGGCCAGGGGACTCCCCTCCCACCCTGGGCTCTCCTGCACCCCCAGCAGCACCCTGTGGACATTCCGGTTCTGTGCACCACATCGCACCCCAGTGACACTGCTGCCTTAGTAACCCCTCCTCCCAGACCGGCTTCCCTGACTCCACTCTCCAGGCTTGAGCCTGGAACGCCCGGGCCCTGGCTAACTTCTCTCCCCTGGAGACTTAGGCCAGGGGACTCCCCTCCCACCCTGGGCTCTCCTGCACCCCCAGCAGCACCCTGTGGACATTCCGGTTCTGTGCTTGCCCAACTGCGACCAGAAGTCCCTGCCTCGCCCCAGGCGATGCTCTGCATTGGATCCACACGCCTGGCAGGACCCTAGGAGAAGGAGAGATGGAATAGGCAAGATGCTATGGGTTTACTTTGGGCCGATGGGGTCAGGGGAGTAGAGTAGAGGCGGGGTGTTCAGGGGTGGAGAAAGCTGAGGTCACGGGGCACCTTGGGGAGAAACACCTGGGTGAACAGAGAAACCCTATGGAGGCCTTGAGGGAACTCTCCAGAGGCCTGACCAGCTTTGTGCAGCTTCCCTGGGTGGCTCAGGGGTCAAGAATCTGCCTGCAATGCAGGAAACTGTGGGTTTGATCCCTGGGTTGGGAAGACCCCCTGCAGAAGGCAATGGCATCCCACTCCAGCATTCTCCCCTGGGAAATTCCGCGGACAGAGGAGCCTCTACAGCCCACGTGGTTGCACAGAGTCAGACAAGACAGCAACTAAGCAACCACCACAAAGGCCTTGTATGGGGCCAAGAGGAGGCGCTCACAAAAGGTCCTTCACATTTCCCAGGATCAAGGAATTAAGCCTCTTCATTTACGAGCGAAACAAGCTCAGAGCTCTCCAGATGGTAAAATGCCAGGTTCTGCTTCTGGCTGCCAGCAGAGCTCGAGCCTGAGGACACCTGAATGTCTCTGTACCCACTTGGTGTGATGTTATTTTCTGCGGGAACAGCCTGGCGGCTAGAGAAACACATCCAAAGACATCTGGGCTCCCAAGAAATACAGACAATACCAACTACTTGCCCCTCGAAACTGAGGCAACCGCAGGAGAAAGAGCAGACGCCGCAGAGCCTGAGAGGCGGCTCTGCTGCCGTGCTGCTGGGAGCCTCTCGGGAGCCCTGCCAGGTGGGGAACACTCCCATCTCAGTGGATGGCCAGAGGGGCCACCAGCCCTCTCAGCACCCCAGGGCACTGTTTCAGGTCCTGGGACCGAGATTCTACATCAGTGTGTCGGGGCTGCCCAAAGGGTATTGCTGGGGTTGGGGGGGACTCTGTAACCTGGGGTGCCGATTTCGTGAGGCAGGTACCCTTATGCCCTTTGTTTCACCGATGAGGGGGCTGAGGCAAGGGAGGCCACACGGGAAGTAGGGGCCAGCCCGCCGGACTGCCTCTCTCTGGACTGGTCACGGTGGAAACCTCACTGGTGAGGCTGAGCCTCACGGCGGTGCAGTGGGGGGCGGACAGGCACGCTGCCGGGAAGGCACTGGGGGTGTGGGAAGGGGCCTGGGCAAGGGCAGGAGGCCGGGCTTCCCAGAAGCAGCTGCGAGGCTCTGACCCAGGGCACACGCGTCTCGGGCAAGCCCTCAGGAAGAAGGAAGCTGCAAGACGAGAGTGAGTCCTCTGAGACTCCTCTAATGGCAGAGGCCGCAAACCACGTCCAGCCAGCGGGAGGCCTTTCCTGCCTCACAATAACTGCAAGCCTGGGTCCACGGCAGGCTCTTGGTCACGACCCCCCTCCACAGAGCTGCAGGGAGAACTGCAGAGGCAGGGGTGGGAAATAAGCGATCAACCCTATCTGCTTTAGAGCTTGTGAATATTTCAGGGACAATGTGGTGATCAAGGCTCAGGGTGAGCGGAATGCCCCTCCCCCCGTCCCCGCCGGTTCTCAGCTCCCAGGGCCCTGGGCTGACCCTCAGTGACATCCCCTCCTCCCTTCTTTCCGCTGACCCAGCGAGGTCAGTGCAGTCCGGCTCTCTGCTCAGGAAGGGGCTGCCCTCTGCGGTGACCCTGGAACTGTCCGTCACCTCTCCTGTCCTGAAGCTTGTCGACAGCCCAAGGTTTGGCTTCTGCAGCGTCCCCCTTCCATTGCGCATGGAGACCACCAGCAGCAATCTATTTTCCTCCATGAAGCTGCCCCTCAGCATTTCGCTAGTCAAAGGTGCGCCCTTGGCTTTTCCGATTGGGGCAACGAGGACACAGGTGGGAGGCAGGACAGAAGGCACAGAAACAGGACGCCAATGCCACTGCGCATGCTCTCCTTTCGGAAAAGGTTAGACAGCGTTTAAGAGTAAAGGGGACAAAACAGAGGCCCTTCCGACAATGTGAGACCCCTCTTTGGATCGGGGGTGTCCCCTCTAGGTGCAGGGCCTCTGCTGATGGCCTCACCGGAGCGGGACCCCCGACAAAAGCAAGCACAGAGACCTGGCAGGAGGTCCACGGCCCTTCCAGGGCCTTCTCTGTGCTGTCTGAAGAGGGGCTTCTGAAAGAACATGGAAATGAGCTAGTGGGAAGGTACTTAGATATTCTAAGGCATGAGACTGAAAAGAACTGAATGAGTATTCACTGAGTCCCCCTGGGGACGTTCAGTGTTACAGCAGGCAGACATGCACAGCACTAAGCGACAGGCGGGCCCCGTCCTCTGGGAACACCCCATGTTGGGACAGCCCTCCTTCCTGGGCTTGGAACTGGTGACAAGTTAGGTTTGTCACAGACTATTTGGGGAGGCTGGGGGAAGAAATGGCAACCCACTCCAGTATTCTTGCCTGGGAAATCCCATGGATGGAGGAGCCTGGAGGGTTACACTTCATCGGGTGGCGAAACAGCTAGATGTGATTTAGCCAATGAACAACAGTCTGGATAAGCCCTCGATTTATGTGAGGGGCTCAACGTCTCAGAAATTTCAGAGAATTGACTTTTCTGGGACATAATCTCATCTGTTGACAAGTTCTGGGTAGCCGCTTGATAAAGCTTCCCCTTGATGAAGCCTCCCCGCCAGAGGCCAGTGTTGGGATCGAAGCCTGAACGAGGGAGTGAACAGACGCGTGAGTGAGTGGAGCCAGGCATGGAGGCAGTGGCGGCCAGCCCGTCGTCCACGGCCACGCTCAGTGCGGGGCTAAGAAGGCTCCTCTTCCCTCTGCTGCCCCTAGAATACGGAGCGGGCGGTCCCAGACACCTGGGGCTGTGACTTTTGTGCTCCGCCCCTGAGTGAAAGAGCTGGGACACAGGTGCCGGACCCTCCAACGCCACCTCTCCGGCCCTGCCGGCCTCCTCGGGGCTGCGAGCCCTCCCTCTCTCTCTGGCCCCCTTGCCAGGATTTAACTCGGTAAGTAGCTGCAGAGTTGCTCCCACTCTTCCCAAGTTACTGGATGAAAATGCCCACTGTTTTGAAGAGAGGAGGTTAAAGATCAAAACAGTGAGTACCCCTGCAGAGTTTAAATGTCAGAAAAATCCGAACATGCTTGAAACCTTTCCCGGCTCTTTGTGATTCTGCCCTTTCAGACAGTCCCCCCTATTTCCAAGTTCCATTCTCTGAATCTGCTCTGCTGGAGACTTGCCGGCTATAAAAAGCTCCTTCGCCCCAGGACTGAGCGCACAGTGCCGCTGGGGCACCACGGTAAATGACGGGGGCCTGTTGGCAGCTGTGGACCCACGGCCAGCAGTCCCCGGCCCTCCACCGCGCCCCACCACCAGGGAAGGGGGCTAATGAGCACGAGGCAAAGGGCTCGCCGACAGGCCCTGTAGCAGACAAAAGGCAGGTCAGCTAGCTTCCGGGGCCGGGTCTGCCGTGGGACCTCGCGTGCTCACCTTTCACCTGGGGAGCCAGGATCAGACTGAGGGGAATTTGACAGGTATGAGTTTCCAGAGATAAAAAGGCCAGTGTGAGCTTGGCACGGCTCTGTGAGTCAATGCCCGCTCCCACCTCCAGCTCTGTCACTTTGCGGGGAAAGACCTGGGAGGGCTTCCCGCCTTCCCGTCGGGCCTCTTTCTGCAGTGGCCACCGCAGCTACTTGTGGGCAAGAAAACACAGACGCTCCACAGCAGCTGCGAGCACACAGTGAGCGCCTAGGAAAGGGGGCGCTGGGGCTCAGTCCCAGGGCAATGCAGAGAGTGTGCTCCCCAAGCGGTGCCAAGACAGTCATGCTGGCGGCTAGTGTCCCCAGCTCAGTGCCGGGGCGCATCTGCCTCTACAGTTAGGACACATTTCTGCCCGAGAAATGCTTCTCGCTGGTGACCAAGGGTCCTCCCTGGGCTCACACTTTCTCAGTCACTTTGACTGATGTTCCATGTTGATCTTCCTGGATCAGGGCTGCTCAGGGAGTCTGCCCAGGTCGGGATGCTGGGTGGGGGTCAGCGGGTGGATGACGGGCAGAAGGGAACGCTCACCACTGCGATCCCCAGCAGTGTCTTTTTGGGAAATGCTACAAGCAACATCAATCAGGACATCTAGACTTTAAGTGGGTGGACAGGAAGAAAATAGAATTCTAAGAAAAAGCTGATACTAAAAAGCAGAGTTGGGAAATGCTGTCACCTCATCTCTTCTTTGGCATGTTGAGTTTGAAATGTTAAACAACATCCCGTCAACTGGACCCGGCCTTCAGAATCTGCAGGGAACATATGGGCCCCAGCCTTGCTTTCAGTGGGCGGTCTGGCTGTGGAATAGAGAGGGCTGCCCTCCAACCTCCAACACGGCCTGAGACGAACACAATGAAGTAAGCCCAGTGCGGTCACTCCCCTGCCCTGCCATGATTCCACATTCCACGTTCCTCACCCTCTTCACCAGCGTTTCCCAGAGAACAAGATCCCGACGCCCTGCCACGCGACTATGAGGAGTTGGGAAACTTTACTGATACAGGATTCAACTCAATTTTGTGCTGCGTCATTTCCCAATATATTTCTTCATTTGACAGCACACAGACAATGTTCTGGGAGGGAAGGGAGTGGATTCTGTAATCCAGTAACTATTACCTGCCCCTGAAAAGAGAAAAAGGACCTTAACATCACCCGCCTTTCGTTCTCATCAGAAAGCACAGTCTCCTGCCTCCAAATGGTCACTCTTTAATCTAGTGAGGGTCAGTCTCAGAGGTCAAGTCCATTTAGTTAAAATACAGGTGAGGGGAGGGATGACACAGGAGCCCGAGAAACGGTCTGCACAAATGCAGACAGCATGCCACCCCCGGCCGAGGCAGAACTCCCTTCTCTACAAATTCTCCCACTTCCGCTGCTTAGAACAGGTCACATCAACTACAAGGAGGGAAGCGGTGGGCGCTCCGGAGTCTCCCCAACTAGTTAATATCAAATTTTAAACCCTGCCGCACTGTGTTTGTAGTTTTAAAGACATATAAAGAGCGCTTGGCAGGTTATTTTTAGGGGCAGTAGAGTACAAATATAGCAGCGTCTCTCTAAATCTGTGCTTCACCAAATCTGTGTTTCACACATTTTACAACTTCCTAATAAACTTTCCGCTCGCATTCAAAAATACTTAATACCACACAGAACGTTAAAAAATTTATTTGCCAAGGCAAGCCTGGGCAAGACCCTCCCTCGTGAAGGGTATTTGAATGGGAATTGGACCATTGTTAGAGTCCCAGATTGTGGTTCTGTGATGCTGGGGAGTGGGGGGCGGTGGTGGAGGGCTGAAGTCATCACCTGCCTTCCCCGGAGCCAGAAAATAACCAACTGCAAGACCAAGGACGCGAAGATTAAACAAACCAACCAATCCCGAACATTTTCGTGTTTCTCACTGTGAAGGGGAAACAAGACACAGACAATGAGCAGCGTTCTTTCTCCTCAGAACGCTTTTCAAATGCTGCCGGGGGAGAAACGACAAGAGCCGCTGGCACGGACAGTCAGCAGTGAGGCCGAGGCTCTGTGTGAGCTGAACAGGGGCAGTTGGTCTGGTCACCTAGACAAGAGTGTCTGGATTAACACGGAGTCGCCCACACTAGCCCCACGTGACGACGGCCGTCTTTCCTTTAGGGGCTGGACCCAGGGAGGGAGGCTGCTTTTCCTTTCTGTGTCTGGGTAGCTCAGTTGGATAAAGACGTGTTAGAAGAGTCAACACTATGATCTGCCCTTGTAAGGTGAATTTTAAATTTGAGACTAGTTTCGGGCCTACAGAGCCGCTGCAGAGACGGCACACGCAGCCCCACAGGCCCCTCGCCCCGCTGCCCCACTGTCAGCGTCTGTCGGCATCAGGCAGGCTCATCACGGCAAGGAAACCAGTGCCGCCTACTCACTACTGAGTCAAGCCCAGACCTCACCTGGATTTCATCAGCTTCTCCACTGATAAGCCCTTCCTGGCTCTGGGTCCAATCTGGGGCAGCCCAGTGCCGCAGCCGTGATAAGGCAGGACATTCTCCTGCTTGCACACGCTCCCTAGACAAGTGGGGCTGAGCCTCAGACCCTCCCCAGCCCTGGACATGTCCCTGGCTTCCCCCTTTCACTGGAGAGGGGTCCAGGGAGTGCTGCGAACTGAGGTACGTTAGTCACCATCAGAGGCTAGTCCATCATGCTCCTTTGATACGAAGCCCAGAAAGAAAGTGAAGTCGCTCAGTCGTGTCTGACTCTTGGCGACCCCATGGACTATAGCCTACTAGGCTCCTTAGTCCATGGAGTTTTCCAGGCAAGAGTACTGGAGGGGGTTGCCATTTCCTTCTCCAGGAGATTTTCCTGACCCAGGGATTGAACCTGGGTCTCCTGCACTGCAGGCAGACGCTTTACTGTCTGAGCCACCAGGGAAACCCATGAAGCCCAGGGCCCACGCCTTACCAGGAACAAGGTTTCCCTTTGGATGAGAACAATGTTCTAGAATGCAACAGAGGTGATGGTTGTACAATGCTGTGAAAGTACTGAAAGCTATGGAACTGCTGACTTTAAAATGATTAGAAATGGTTAGTTTTATGTTGTATGAATTTGCCTCAACTGAGAAAACCACCACCGCTATCCTATGCTGAGCTACCGGCACACCCCGGACGCATCTATTCCTCAAGAGGGGTAACTCGGGCCCAGCCCTGAAAATCGTGTTCTTCCTCAACAGTCCCTCCGGTGGTTCTTCACTGAATTGAGAATAAAATTCAAGTTCTGCACCAGGACTGGGGGGCACCTGCCGGCTGGGCCCCAAATCCCACACTCTGGCCCCTGCCCTCCGTCTCTGCTGCATCGCATGGGCCCCCACGGAGTGCCGGGCTATGCCAAGCCCCCGTCCACATGGGGTGCGGGGCTGTAGTTCCGCAGCCTGGGACCCTCTCTCCGCGGCTTTCCATACGGCTACTTCCTTACCTGCCTCCTGTCTCGGTTTAACTCGTGCTGCACCTAGGACCTCTGCGACCACCCTGACCACGGCCCCCACGTAGCAGCCTGGAGCCCCTTCCTGACCCTCTCTGCCTGTCCATCTCATTTCCCCTGCAGCACTGAGCCCAGAACCTGCACGTGGCAAGCGGCAAATAAACAACTGCTATTGACCGAGGCAGCAACAAGCGAGCTGACAGCCTCCTCTAGCACTTGCGCTGCTGGGGGGAAGCGGACAGGGCGGGGGCACAGGAGGAGGAGGCCACTGCCCTGCCGCGGAGCTGGCCCGAGTGCCATGGGAGCAGCCCTCAGAAGCCCCAGGTCCTGAGCTGGTCCAGGGAAGGCACCCCTCCACCACTGGGAGGTGGGAAATGGATTTCCTCTGGTCACATTCCCTTTTTTTCCTGACATCTCCCGGATAGTACTTCTCCTTCAGGAAGCCCGACACCTGAACAGATGTCACTGCAGTGCAGAGTAGGGTGGGTGCACCCTGCCTCCTTCAGCCCCTCCTGAAGGCACATGTGTAGATTACAGGGCTGTGGGAAACTGAATTTAAAAACTGTGCAGTGGGACTTCCCCGGTGGTCCAGTGGTTAAGAATCCACCTGCCAAGGCAAGAGACAAGGGTTCAATCCCTGGTCCGGGAAGATTCCACATGTTGGGGGGCAGTTAAGGACCACAGCCACTAAGACTGCAGGCCCCGGAGCCCCGTGCTCACAGCAAGGGGAGCCAGCGCAGTGAGAAGCCCGTGCTCACAGCTAGAGCAGCCCCGCTCACTGCTACTGGAGAAGTTCGCATGCGGCAACGAAGACCCAGCACAGCCAAACAGAAATAAATACTAAACAAACAAAACTGTGCGTTAATCTTGGGGGAACTCAAGAGCCTCTGACTTTTTCTTCAAACATAATTTATGCATAGCAAAGTTTGCCCTTTGTAGGCATTTAGTCTGTGAGTTTTGAGACATACAGTTGTGTGATCCCATAATTATGACAAAGAATATTTCCATCACCCAAACATGTGGTCCGACACCCCTCCGGGGACCAGCTCCTGCCCTCACTCCCAAGCCCTGGTGATCACTGCTCTGATCTCTTGTCTTTCCAGAATGTCACATAAATGGAATCCTACACTGAGCAGACTTCTGTGTCTGGCTTTTTCACTTTTTAAAAGGTTTTAAAAGACTTAAGACCAGTATTTCCACCTCGAAGTCATCACATTTCCCTAAAAGCCTCTTGAGGAAGCAACAAAAAGGAAAACTCACCTTTTGGAACACTTGATAGTTGGATTTGGACCATATATCAAGCTGTCAGGGGGAAAGAGACAAAATATTAGCATCAATTTTAGAACAGTGGACTCCAAGAAATGATATTTTAACTACTGTTACTAAGCTTGAAAACACCCTATGATTGTAAGAAAACCACGTGCTGGGATTGCCTCTTCATCAACTGTGGCGATGCGAGGAGATGAACTGAAGAGACATAGGGAAGTCGGCGTGAGGCCCTGGCGGCGCCGCGGCCCGAGCTCACTGTCCCAACACGACTCCCCTCGGTGCCCTGCATCGCTCGCCTGTCCTGCCCCAGGACCCGAGCGCCTGCGCGGCCCGGACGGCTTCCCCCACGCCCTCTCACAGCTCCCTGTATACCTCCTTTGGCTCAAATGTCACTTGTCCAAGAGGCACCACCCAGTTACTCTGTCTAAAAATATCATTCCCATACCTGTTGTCTTGCTTCTCTTTATCCTTTCAAAAATTAAATATTTTCATTGCACTTAAAACTGACTGACGCTTTTCTTTTGTTTACACCCTCCCGCCACAGGATAGGGCCATGTCACAGGCATGTGTGGAGGAAAGCAGAGCCCCGCTGTTAAACACCTGGCCCCTGCCAGGCACGCCCTGGGCCTTCCACGTGCCCTCCCCCACCATCGCCAGGACGAGCCCAGGGAGCTGGTCTCATCAGCAACCTCCTTCCCAGATGGTGAGACTGCGTCTGGAGCCATCCAACTGCCCATGGTAATCTGGAGAAGCTTCTCATGGATGGGCTTGCTTGGTGGTGCTCAAACCTGGCTGGCATCAGAGGCCCTGAGGGAATTTTGTGTTTTTTAATCTACAGATTTCTTGGTCGTTCCCTGGAATGTCTGAATTAGGAGGTCTGGAATGGGCCTGAGAATATATTGATTTGCCCATTTGTTTTTACAGGGCTCCACAGGTTCACTCTGATGAAGCCCTGTGTCAGGAACCCTTGGTCGGGTAAACAGCGGTCTGAGAGGGAATGTGGGCAGAGTTCAGAGTCCAGTCCTCAGGCCACAATCAGTCCCGCACGGGGTGCTCCGTGGCTCAGTCTAACTAAAGCCATTCTGGTTTGACAGGTTGTATGAGAAATTAAATCAATGCCTTCTCACTGTTTCAAGAGGTTAGAACAAAAGGGAGTATGGAAAAATAGAATTACCTCCCATCCCCAGTACAGTGAGGAAACTGATGAAAAGAGGGGCCATCAGGAGGTCCCACGGGTGCTCAGAAGTCAGCTTTAATATATGAGTTCGAGAGCGGAGCAAACTGACACGTCTGGTCAGTGTGCCTCTTGACATCTGCCTCTGAGGGGAAGCTGAGACACGGCTACTTCAGCCTGTGTGCTGTGCTTTGACTCTGGAGCATCTGGAGCGCAGAGGAGCATAAGGAGCCATCAGCCGGGAAGACGGCTCTAGGAAGACCGTCTGGGTGCCTGGTGTGGACAGGCCGAAGTCTGCCTCTGCTCTGAGGGTTTCTGAAAACTGTCCTCGGGAGGGGAAGGTTGGGCTGGGAGCAGGCAGGCGTGCAGTTCCTCTGGCTCTTCCTGCTCATAAGCAGAAGCACCTGGGTGGCACGGAGGAGCCCCCACCCTCTCCAGCCCCCAGCAGGTTCCTGCTGGAGAGGGTGAGTTCAGCAGATCCAAGTCCAGGAACAATGAGGGAAGAGCTGTGACTGAACACCGATTTCGATCGGTCTGGTCCCACCACACCCACTGCGGACACCCCCTTCCTGCATCTCCACAGGAGCCCCCACCTGGCCGCTCTCCTACCCTGGCTGAACTGCTCTCCAGAAAGAGGGTGTCAGTGTTTAGTCACTGCCACTCACTTTAAGCTACTGGATGGAGTAAGAATTTTAAACCTCTTCAGACATTAGATTTTTAATTGGATAGGTTAGCAATTTGAAGGGAGAAAAGTGACGTTACCCCTCAATAACTCTGAAGGAAACCTCCAAATACACATATGAAGTTATTAATTTCCTACATTAGCAGTTCTGTTGAAGAAACCTGCTGGGCAAACCGGTCATATCTGGGAGGATAAGTCAGGTTCATATCATGATCTCAGTGTCTCGGTTTAGCCCAGAGCTTCACAAACGTTACATTTAAAGACTATTCAGACACTGTGGAAGGAATGAGAACGACTTTTTGTATCTTTTAGTCTTAGTGCCAAGATGACAGGGAGATGGCAAAGATTCTAAATCTAAATTTTGGGAAAAGTCACATCAGTGCCTGAACTTGGAACAATCTAGCTCTTTCCATTTTCAGCCCACAGCTGCTGCTGCTGAAGCTCTCTGCTGCTGATCCTTCCTGCCTGTTCCCATCACACACAGGCAGACACAAACACAGGGCCACGGAAAGAGAAAAGAGGAAGAATCTGCATAGAGACTGAGAAATTAGTCTTCATTTAAAAGGGAAAATTATATACATATTAAAAAAAAAACCCAACCCTTCAGAACCTGCACAATGTTTTAAATAGAAAAATTATCCAGAGAGAAGTATGCACAGGTTTAATTAAGAGGCGGATCCTCTAGCGAAACTGTCTACCTTGCTCATTCCAAGTGAGCACACTGCTCTTCTGGAAGGCGGTTTACACTTATTATTCAGGACCCCAGGGACTGGTTCTGACCATCTGGGATAGAAGACCATTAAGCAATGCAACTATCTCCCAGGTGCGCAGGGCTGAGAGAGGAATCCGAAGACAATGGCTTCCCCCTTTGCTGGGAAGGCACAGCAGGCAGTTTGTCCTTGATTTTCTGCTAGATTTATGCCGAAGAAAGCCGTTTAAGCAAGTGTTCTGGAGTCAGTGCCCTGCCTCTCCTCAGGGCCAGGAAGATTTCAGAAACTCATTTCAGGGAGCCGGGACAGAGCCAAGTGAATATTTATTAGCTTCAGCTTATTTGTTGCAGAGGAGGGCATGGCTACTGATTCTTTGTTGGCTGCAATACTCAAAAATGAGGATTCTGGAAGCTACAAAACTTTCAGGCCTCCGAATGAGAAATGATTCTGAACTATAGTGTCAAGAAAAACAAATGAAAGCGTCCCCTCAGTATTCTGGGCAGGACTTAGAAAGACCTTAAAACGGAGAAGTCAACTTTCTGGTCATTGGGGCTGAACCTGCCATCTTAGGAGCAGCCCGTCAGACTCCAGGGACCAGAGTGAAATTTTACAGGTGGGAATGTGGCCTCTTCTCAGGGAAAATGGAAACGCACCCCACAACGACCAGCTGCTTCCGCACAGACACACCTGCTCTCAGGCTTCACGCCCGCATCCAAGGTCCAGCAGTGACAGTCACTCTTACTCACCGGAGAGAAAAAGCCGAACATCCCCAGATCAGCAGGCCAGCAAGAGCGGACAATGCTGGCGGCCACCGCCAGTGGCATCCCCGGCCCCACCGGGGAGGACGGATACTGCCTGCTGATGACTACGCGCTTAGCCTACACTGACCTGTGTTATCTAAAGTCTCTCAGCAGTTGCATGGTGATGACAAAATTATTTCCAATTCACAGCTGAGGAAACTGAAGCTCAGGGAAGTTAAGGGACTTGTCCGACATCACACAGTTAATATGTGGTAGAGAATTCAAAATCGGGTCAGTGATTCTTAGTGAACCAACTTACGGTTGCTGGGGAAGGATGGGGGGACGGGACAATCTGGGAGTTTGGGATGGACATGTACACTTGGCTGTATTTAAAATGGATAACCAACAAGGACCAACTGCATAGCACAGGGAACTCTGCTCAACGTCATACGGCAGCCTGGATGGGAGGGGAGCTTGGGGGAGAACGGATACATGTGTATATATGGCTGAGTCCCTTTACTGTTCACCTGAAACAGTACTGGCTATACCCCAATACAAAATTAACAGTTAAAAAAAGAGAGGCTTCAGCTCCTAACCCGGAGTAAGAGGGCCCTGCAGCTATAATCCAGATGGACAAGGACTCCCATGGTGCCCCCAAAGCTGCCACAGTTCAAACGGCAGGGGGCATTCTTGCAAAGTTCAAGATGACAAACCTTCCAGGTCAGGTCATGTGACAACCACTGGCACTAAAATTCCTTTAGTGGCAAGTGAGAAGGATAGCAGCTCCTCAGAGTCATCAGTTCTTCATTTCAAAAAAGACACGGCAATGAACTATACGTGATTTTGCACGGACACTTTCGAACAAAACTTGTGAGCCTCACAGAGACATCAATTTCTAGAGCTTTCATTTTCTAGTAGCTTCATCCTGCAAGGTCAACAGGGGATGGGTCAGGAGGGGCGGGGCGCTATAAACCTGCAATGGTGATGGGATCCTCTACGGTCACCCAGGTCAAGCCACAAACTTCTACTGGGCCACCCGCTTCAGTCTGCCCACTCTCCCCCGGGGAACAGAAAAGTAAAGGAGTTTTACAGGTCTGTTCTTCTTCAACTTTTCACTTTCAATCAGGACATACATTTGTTACTAAAAAAAAAAACTGCTGAGAGCGCCATTTCAGGGCATCCTTGGCATAGGAATTAAACCGGATTCCCCTTCCCCAGCTTTCACCCTTCCCCCATAAGTAACAAGAGGCCATTTTTCTGAAGGTCGTCTGAACAATTTCAAAGGCTATAACAAATCAAAATGTTCCCTGCATCTAATATCAAACGGGGCTGATGCCAACACTTATTAGAGAAATCAGATTCAAGCTTCCCCCAGCCTCCTCGACCCAAACACACACACACATCCAACTTTGAAGTGGGAAGAATGCGGGGATCAGAAATTACCCTGGAGACAGCGCTGCCTGTCTTTGAAGGCTCCCTTTGATACCACCATTTCTTCTCCTCTCTTGCGCTAGGAGGCTAAAAGCTGCTTTTTTTTTTTATTATTGATATGGGGTAATTAATGAAGCTATAGCATTAACATAACCTAAATCCCCTAATAAGATAAATTCAATGGAGACACTTGCATTTTTCTCCAGCTAGGTCTGGCCGTGTGGAGTCAGAACAACGGCCAGGTCGCCAGCCTCAGGCGGCCTCTCAGCGCGCGGAGTCAGGGCTCTGGGCTCCTCCCTGACAGCAGTGCAGAGGGGCGGCAGGTCTTAGCAGCACTTTTATATTTTATTAGAGGAATCACTCTGCTGGCGCTTGGCATCTAAAGCACGCATCCCGGTAAAGAGGACGATCGGGCAGAGGTGGTGGCTGTAGTGCAGAGTGACAGACAGGCTTGGTGGGGCTGTAACGGGTGGGGGCGGGGACCCTGCCAGGGCTGAGATCGGGGGTGGCTCGGGGCCACTGTGGTGTCAGAGCAGCTAAGAAAACCTTTTAGAAGCTGGTTGCTTTGGATTTGTAAGACAAACTGCACGGGCAGGAGGAATTCGGACCCTTGGCAGCTGAAGCAAGGCTTTCCAAGCCACAGCCACCGGGTCCAGGCACGCGCTCAGGCACCAGCTCAGCAAATGCGGGGCTGTGCCTCTGGAACAGCACAGCCGCAGGTGGAGACCGGCTCTCAGAGCACACCTCGAGCGCCAGTGTCCTTCCGAACGCCACGTTCCATCTGGGGTGCGCCAGACGGTGCAACACACAGACGGCACTAAGTGTGTGGAAGCACTGGAGTTCACATACAGCAGCATCGCTTCTAGAGCTTCTAGAAACGGAGCACTAACAATGTCTGCATGACTTTCTTTCTATCATTTATCAAGTACTCTGAAAGAAAAGGGGAGGTGGCGCTGATCAAATTGCCTAGGCGTAGTTTCTGGGCAGAGCAGTCGTGTGAGCGCTTGTCTGCCAAATGTGGCAGATATGCCTTTAAAACAAGCGGGCTCCATCCTCTCAGCCCTGCTCCTCTGACTCTCAGGGTCCCTGCAGATCACTGGGGCCAATGTATGCCATTGTAACAGGGAGCAGGGGGCCTCCCGAGTCCCCTCTGTGAAATGACTCGGGAGAACTCAGGCTCCCGGGCACACATTCACCTTCCTTCTGGGGAACAGAGACCCATGCTCACCTCTCATCAGGAAACTATGGCCCGTGTGCACGTGTGTGTCTCCTTTGTTCCTTCCTTATGACGGAAGACCCTGACACCGGGAAAGACTGGGGGCAGGAGGAGAAGGGGACGACAGAGGATGAGATGGCTGGATGGCATCACCGCCTCGATGGGCATGGGTTTGGGTGGGCTCTGGAAGTTGGTGATGGACAGGGAGGCCTGGCGTGCAGCGGTTTGTGGGGTTGCAAAGAGTCGGATGTGACTGAGCGACTGAACTGAACCTTCCTTCTGGGGAACAGAGACCCATGCTCACCTCTCATCAGGAAACTATGGCCCGTGTGCACGTGTGTGTCTCCTTTGTTCCTTCCTTATGACGGAAGACCCTGACACCGGGAAAGATTGGGGGCAGGAGGAGAAGGGGACGACAGAGGATGAGATGGCTGGATGGCATCACCGCCTCGATGGGCATGGGTTTGGGTGGGCTCTGGAAGTTGGTGATGGACAGGGAGGCCTGGCGTGCAGCGGTTTGTGGGGTTGCAAAGAGTCGGATGTGACTGAGCGACTGAACTGAAGTGATGACATCAGTCTCTGCTGCTTTGTCTAGTACCCATCTTTAATTTCCTTCTTTGTTTCCTGTCTCTAATTTCTGACTCTCCACTCTTCCATCCCAGCATTTTCACATCCCCAGGGGGCTTTTTCATTATCCCCTCCCAACACATTATTACTCTACTGTGTTCCAGGGCCTGATGTAGATCCACAGGAGGGAAAGACACTCAGGACAGAGCCTGGGCCCTGGAGGAGCTGCTGGCAGATGGAGGTTTGAGAACTGGCTCCCTGTGTGACTGGGGGCAGCCGCTTTACCGCTCTGGGTCTCAGGTTCCTTTTTAGAAGCAGGAGTCTAACTGGTCCCTAGGATTCTGCGACCACTGGAGCTTAGGTTTGCTTTGTACAAGGCCTGTCAGAACAAGCATGGAGTACACCAGCATCTTTATTAATTACGAGGTAGACACGTCAACAAACAACTAGGGTGTACTAGTTCTAGTACCAGAAAATGATTGTTCAAAACACTACGGAAGTAAGAATGATGACGATAATTTGTGCTATAAGTTGAGGGAAACCCAGGCCTGCCATCTCTGGAGCCCGTGCGCATAGAAGAGGCCTCCGGGGGAAGGGGGACAGGACGAGAAGAGAGATGGCATTCGGTCAGTGCAAAGGGAAGAGTAAGTATGTCAGGTGAGCAGGAGGTGCAAACATCCCAGGTCAAGGGCGCAGAGCAGGTGTTAAGCGTGCGGAAGAATCTGGAATGTCCTGAGAGCCACAAAGAGGGCAAAAGGCCGGAAGGTAAGACAAAATCTGTGCAGAGAATGACGGCAGGTGAGGTCAGGACAGGGGGCAGGCCGCCAGGATCACTAGGAATTTCTAGGTCTTGCTAAGGGGTCAGGATTTTATTCTACAAGCCAGAGATTTCAGAAAGGTGTTTTGCCAAACGCCAACGTCACAATACACTCCAAGAATAAAGGAAGAAAAGAAACGGATGGTCAAACTGGTCAGGAAAAGACTGCATACTACATACCCGTCTAGAGAGATTCACAAAGACACGGGCAAACTCCAATCTCTAAGAATTTCTACAGTAAAGAGTCCCACTGAACTTTCTCTAACCCTGAGTTTCCCAGACTCTTTTGATCACGGACTGCTTTGTGCCCTACGTCTACTTATATGCCTCTTTCCTGCTCTGGGCAATGGGGAGATGGCAGAAAGCAAGAAATCACCCCCTTGACTGTGCATTCCAGGACGATGGCTCTGGAGGCCAAGTGAAGGACAGACGGCGGAGGGAAGCAGGGCTAGACACAGGACCTGAGGAGGCCAAGGCTGCAACTTGGGGGAGAAACCAGCAGAAGTGAGGAGACGTGGAGATGGGCGGGAGGCGCCGGCTGCGGGATAAAGAGGGAGACCGCCAGAGCCTGCCAACAGACTCTGAACGGAGGAGGCAGGCCTGAGCAGCTGGCTGGCACGGTCACCCTGGCTGAGGCCCGGCCCAGGGGCATTGTGGCTGATTTTGGACAGGTGGAACCTGAGGTCCAGCTGGGGAGGAGGTCTGACTCTGAGACACATCAGTGGGGATCTCTACGAGGGGACGCGGGAACCCACAGGGACACAAGGGTGGCTGAGAGGCAGGAGGGTAGTGGGGAGGGAGCCACTGGGGAGTCTGAGAGCCACGCAGTTCGAGGGGAGGAAGGCAACTACCTCAAACAGCTGAGGAGGAGGAATCAGAGAAATTCTACAACATATACACTTGAGATCATTCCCTAAGTGCCGGATATAAGTGCAGAATAAAAATAATACTAGTTATCACTTACTGAGCATCAACTAGGTGGCAGAGGCCTTGCAGGATTCTGGACACTTTCAGCATGGGGCAGTTAAATAAATACCATGTGAAGATGCGGTGGGAACCTCCACTCCTTGTGCTCTGAGTTCAGAGCACGCTCCACTTGTGTCCTGAATTCAGCTGCTCTTCTACTACACAGCTTTGATGTAAGTCCTCAGAGAGCACGGGCTGGGACTTACACCAGGGGCGACTATGAAGCTGTAAATTGGATGACCACTGACTCGGGCTCTGGCAGGGTCTCCCCCGACCCAGTCTTGCCTCTGCTGTTGCGAAGGAGTTTGGGATTGCTTGCTTAGACTCGCTATCAGAGTTGACGAGTCACGCACACCGCGGCTCATGCTTGCCCCGATTATCTACTTTATTCTCCGCCCTTGCTCCAGGGGCATTTTGGTCTTTCTGAAAAGAAGGGGGAAAGCGTCCCTTGAGGAGTGCCTTCCTCTCCATGGGGAGATTCATGAGAACTTGGCAGAGCCCAAGGGTGAGAGAAGCTGCCCACGGTGCCAGCACTGGAGCGGAATGTGGAAGCTCGAAAATGCTGGGCTCCCTGACGGAAATACAGACCTCGCTCCTGTAGGGGTCACACCTCTCGCATAACGCACAGGTACGTGCTAGGCTACAGTCGTCACCTGTCTTTGGAGAGCGTCCTGTCCTCATTATAACATGGCCGTTGGTACTAACAAGCTTTTACATTTTAATGGGATTCATGAAAAGAAGGGCCAGCTCCAGGGAGAGGGGAAGACGGAGGCTCAGTGCCGGAAGTGGCCAGGGCGGACCTGGGTGGGCTTCTCTGGCGGAATGCTCATCCCGCTCTGGAAGCACGCGCAGATGGAGCCAGCCGGCTCCTGCAGCATCCTCTCAAGCGCGATCTCCACGCGGAGGGTGAGCGGTCCAGAGGACTCAGGGTCCACGCGGGTGGGCGTCCCACGAAGCAGCTCAGCCATGGAAACAACTCACTTTTTCTCAACAGCAGTATTCAACATGCACCACTATGGACGCGCAGCTGCGGGCAGATGCTCCTTAGTTTCGAGGGAAAAGCCGGTCGGCAGGCTGTGTGTCAGCCTTACCTGAATTTTCCTCATGGTTCTTGGAAAAGCAAAATGCTGAACCCTAGGCTACTGATGTGCTGCATGATTAGGCGGAGGGGGGAAAAAGGAAAGAAAAGAAAGAAATCCATTTCCTCAGAAGACACATTTAATGAGGCAACTGGGGTCCGAGGTGATAAATTAGAAATTCAACTAAGGGTATCAGGCTTAAGGAAAACAGCACAAGCCTGATGAAAAATGCAGGGGAGAGACAGAAATGTGTTTTTGTAAAGCGTTCGGCTCCACACTGATAAATCTATGCTTGTTGATCGTTTCAGCTATGACTGCCAGTGTTTGATGTCACTCATCTGGGACTCGACTACATTTGTTCTGCGATACAGAAAACAACGGCGAAAACAAAAAGACACCAGCATGCTCACCTTGCCGTCTTCCATGTAGACGTTTTCATTATACCCCTTCACTATCGTCCGATCGATGAACAGGCTCCGCATGACGACGATCACTTTCAACACCTTTCCCAAGGTCACCTGGCAAAACACATGGGCAAACCTGAATGCTCAACCGTGAACATGCAAACCACACAGGCTGGGCAACACAGCGAGAGGAGAGCCACCTCTGTCTGCTTCTGAGAGACGCACCACTGGACCCGTGGAGGAAGGCGGGCACTGTGGTCACCCCTGTGCCAGCCTCCTAAGGCATTTAAGGTGGTGTAGGTCCCAGCTCATCTAACTACCCTGAATTTACTTACAATTTTGACTTATAAACTCTGAGAATAAGTTCTAAATATCTGTTTGCTGGATAAAGCAGATTTCTCTTTTATTTTTTTCTGTCTTAAGATTACTTTCTTGAAAGGTGATCCTACGGTGGTGGCCTTGCAGGAGTTAGTGAGCACATTTGTTTTCATATGATGTAATGACCCTTTGTACACTCACGGAATATGTAGAGAGTACAACACAGAGAGATTAAAGGCAGACACCAGATACCCCCTGGTTGAACTATCTATTTTTAACAGCTGGTGGAAAAGTGGAGCAGTTCTGAAGGTACATGAAAAGTAGTTGAGTTTTATCTCCAAAAAGGAACATGATCCTGTAAACACATTTAAGTATTTTTCCCTCTAGAACCTAAGTACCAGACTTCCCTGGTGGTCCAGTGGTTAAGCCTCTGTACTTCTACTGCAGGGGTACAGGTTCAGTCCCCGGCTGGGGAACTAGGATCTGGCAGGCCACGTGGGGGGCCAAAAACAAACATTACTGACACCAGCTATAAAAAGTGCAGTTTAATATATGCCAGGGAAAGTGGCTTCCCAGGTGGCTCAGTAGTAAAGAATCTGCCTGCCAATGCCGGAGGCGCTGGTTTGATCCCTGAGTCGGAAAGCTCCCCTAGAGTAGGCAGTGGGAACCCACTCCAGTATTCTTGCCAGGAGAATCCAATGGACAGAGGAGCCTGGTGGCCTACAGTCCATGGGGTTGCAAAAGAGTCGGACACGACCGAGAGACCAAACAACCACAAAAGGGAAAAATAACCTGATGTGCTTGTTGAACAGACTTAGCCCTCAAGACAGTCAGAACTTTCCATTCTTTAAGGGGCTCACATAACCCTTCCGATACTCTGTAGGCCTCTTCTTTTCATCTCCTAGATGAGACCCTAAAGACAGACCCAAACCAAGGCCCACTGTCTGGGCTGCTCTGTGAAGCTCTGACATCGCAGAGCTGGCTGCAGGGAACCCTCGGGACTCAGACCAGAGTCTCCCCGCAAAGAGCACTCCTAATGTTGCAACCCCAGCGTGCAGGCCCTTTCTGGGGGTGACACCTCCAGCCAGCCTTCCCTCATCCCCATTTCCTACAGTTTTTACCCTCAGTTCAGTTCAGCACACCAAGCCTTCCTGTCCATCACCAACTCCCGGAGTTCACCCAAACTCACATCCACTGAGTAAGTGATGCCATCCAGCCATCTCACCCTGTCATCCCCTTCTCCTCCTGCCCTTGATTTTTCCCAGCGTCAGGGTCTTTTCACTTGAGTCAGTTCTTCACATCAGGTGGACAAAGTATTGGAGTTTCAGCTTCAACATCAGTCCTTCCAATGAACACCCAGGACTGATCTCCTTTAGGATGGACTGGCTGGATCTCCTTGCAGTACAAGGACTCTCAAAAGTCTTCTCCAACACCACAGTTCAAAAGCATCAATTCTTCGGTGCTCAGCTTTCTTTATACTCCAACTCTCGCATCCATACATGACCACTGGAAAAACCACAGCCTTGACTAGATGGACCTTTGTTGGTAAAGTAATGTCTCTGCTTTTTAATATGCTGTCTAGGTTGGTCATAACTTTTCTTCCAAGGAGCAAGTGTCTTTTAATTTCATGGCTGCAATCACCATCTCCAGTGATTTTGGAGCCCCCCAAAACTAAAGTTTGTCACTGTTTCCATTGTTTCCTCATCTATTTGCCATGAAATGATGGGACCAGATGCCATGATCTTAGTTTTCTGAATGTTGAGCTTTAAGCCAACTTTTTCACTCTCCTCTTTTACTTTCATCAAGAGGCTCTTTAGTTCTTCTTCACTTTCTGCCATAAGGGTGGAGTCATCTGCATATCTGAGGTTATTGATATTTCTCCCAGCAATCTTGATTCCAGCTTGTGCTTCTTCCAGTCCAGCATTTCTCATGATGTACTCTGCACAGAAGTTAAATAAGCAGGGTGACAATACACAGCCTTGACTGTACTCCTTTTCCTGTTTGGAACCAGTCTGTTGTTCCATGTCCAGTTCTAACTGTTGCTTCCTGACCTGCATACAGGTTTCTCAAGAGGCAGGTCAGGTGGTCTGGTATTTCCATCTCTTTCAGAATTTTCCACAATTTATTGTAATCCACATAGTCAAAGGCTTTGGCATAGTCAATAAAGCAGAAGTAGATGTTTTTCTGGAACTCTCTCCCTCTTTCAATGATCCAGCGGATATTGGCAATTTGATCTCTGGTTCCTTTGCCTTTTTTAAAACCAGCTTGAACATCTGGAAGTTCACAGTTCACATATTGCTGAAGTCTGGCTTGGAGAATTTTGAGCATTACTTTGCTAGCGTGTGAGATAAGTGCAATTGTGCGGTAATTTGAGCATTCTTTGGCATTGCCTTTCTTTGGGATTAGAATGGAAACTTACCTTTTCCAGTCCTGTGGCCACTGCTGAGTTTTCCAGATTTGCTGGCATATTGAGTGCAGCACTTTCACAGTATCATCTCCACCCTATCGTCCCCAACAACAACAGTTTCTCTCCTTCATCAGTCCTGGGTGTCGATGAACATTACTAACACCGGGTTCCTTCAATAATGCTGAGTTGATCTCTATTTCTATATTCCCTCAATGGTACAGAATGCAAAAAGGTTAAGAAAAAGACATGATGCTTTTGTTTATATTTAAGAGAATGTTAATAAACGCATCTCACATCTGCATAGTACTTTTAAATTCTGCTAGACCATGTAACATTTAATGGGTCATTCTTGTAAAATGAGAAATCACTATATAAGGATCTCAATAAACCACCAAAGCAGGAACAGAAACTGCCTTTAACTTACATGTAGTCTTGGAAGGAAGCAAGGGAAGGAAAGGAACCCAGGTATAGCTTGGTAGTCATAAGCACTGAAGTCCCTTCCATCAGGAAGCTTCCACAAGCCTCTTAGTCTTATCCATCAGAGGGCAGACAGAATGAAAACCACAGTCACAGAAAACTAATCAAAAAGATCACGTGGACCACAGCCTTGTCTAACTCAATGAAACTAGAAGCCATGTTGTGTAGGGCCACCCAAGATGGACGGGTCATGATCAAGGAGTTCTGACAAAATGTGGCCCACTGGAGAAGGCAATGGCAAACCATTTCAGTATTCTTGCCTTGAGAATCCCATGAACAGGATGAAAAGGCAAAAAGATAGGACACTGAAAGATGAACTCCCCAAGTCAGTCCCAATATGCTACTGGAGAAGAATGGACAAATAACTCCCCCCCAAAAAAATGAAGAGATGGAGCCAAAGCAAAAACAATGCTGAGTTGTGGATGTAACTGGTGATGGAAGTACAGTCTGATGCTACAAAGAGCAATATTGCATAGGAACCTGGAATGTTAGGTCCATGAATCAAGGTAAATTCGAAGTGGTCAAACAGGAGAAAGCAAGAGTGAATATCAACATTTTAGACATCAGTGAACTAAAATCAACTGGAATGGACGAATTTAATTCAGATGTACGTTATATCTGCTACTGTGGGCAAGAATCCCTTAGAAGAAATGGAGTAGCCCTCATAGTCAACAAAAGAGTCCAAAATGCAGTACTTGGGTACAATCTCAAAAACAACAGAATGATCTCTGTTCATTTCCAAGGCAAACCATTCAATATCACAGTAAACTATTCAATATCACAGTAATCTGAGTCTATGCCCCAACCACTAATGCTGAAGAAACTGAAGTTTAATGGGTCTATAGAGACTTACAAAATCTTCTAGAACTAACACCAAAAAAAGATACCCTTTTCATCACAGGGGACTGGAATGCAAAAGTAAGAAGTCAAGAGATACCTGTAGTAACAGTCAAGTTTGGTCTTGGAGTACAAAATGAAGCAGGGCAAAGGCTAACAGAGTTTTGCCAAGAGAATGCACTGGTCATAGCAAACATTCTCTTCCAACAACACAAGAGATGACTCAACACATAGTCAGCACCAGATGGTGAGTACTATAATGAGATTGATTATACTCTTTGCAGCCGAACGTGGAGAAGCTCTATACAGTCAGCAAAAACAACAAGACCTGGAGCTTACTGTGCCTCAGATCATGCCTCCTTATTTGAAAATTCAAGCTTAAATTGAAGAAAGTAGGGAAAACTACTAGAACATTCAGGTACAATCTAAATCAAATTCCTTACAATTATACAGTGGAAGTGACAAAAAGATTCAAGGGATTAGGTCTGATAGAACACCTGAAGAACTATGGATGGAGGGTTGTAACATCGTAAAGGAAGGAGGCTGTGACAAAACCATCCCCAAGGAAAAGAAATGCAAAAAAGGCACAATTGTTGTCTGAGGAGGTCTTACAAATAGCTGAGAAAAGAAGAGAAGCGAAGGGCAAAGGAGGAAAGGAAAGATATATCCATCTGAAGGCAGAGTTCCAAAGAATAGCAAGAAGAGATAAAGACTTCCTAAGTGATCAATGCAAAGAAATAGAAGAAAACAATAAAATGGGAAAGACTAGAGATCTCTTCAAGAAAATTAGAGATACCAAGGGAACACTTCATGCAAAGATGGGCTCAACAAAGGACAGAAACAGTACAGACCTGACAGAAGCAGAGGACATTAAGGGAAGTGGCCAGAATACACAGAAGAACTGTACAAAAAAGACCTGCATGATCCAGATAACCACGACGGTGTGATCACTCACCCAGAGCCAGACATCCTGGAATGCAAAGTCTAGTGTGCTTTACGAAGTATCACTATGAACAAAGCTAGTGGAAGTGATGGAATTCAAGCTGAGCTATTTTAAATCCTAAAAGATGATGCTGTGAAAGCGCTGCACTCAATATGTCAGCAAATTTGGAAAACTCAGCAGTGGCCAAATTTTCCAAATTTGGGAAACCTCCCAGTGGACTGTGAAAGGTCAGTCTTCATTCCAGTCCCAAAGAAAAGTGATGCCAAAGAATGTTCAAGCTACTGCACAACTGCACTCATCTCACACGATAGCAAAGAATGCTTAAAATTCTCCAAGCCAGGCTCAACAGTACATGAACTGTGAAATTCCAGATGTTCAAGCTGGATTTAGAAAGGTAGAGAAGCCAGAGAACAAACTGCCAACATATGCTGGATCTTTGAGAAAGCAAGAGAGTTCCAGAAAAACATCCACTTCTGCTTCACTGACTGTGCTAAAGCATTTGACTATGTGGATCACAACAAACTATGGAAAATTCTTAGAGATGGGAATACCAGACCACCTTATCTGCCTCCTGAGAAATCTGTATGCAGATCAGGAAGCAACAGTTAGAACTGAACATAGAACAATGGAGCAGTTCCAAATTGGGAAAGGAGTATGTCAAGGCTATATATTGTCACCCTGCTTATTTAACGTACATGCAGAATACATCATGCAAAATGCTTGGCTGGATGAAGCACAAGTTAGACTCAAGATTGCCAGGAGAAATATCAATAACCTCAGATATGCAGATGACACCACCCTTACAGCAGAAAGTGAAGAGAAACTGAAGAGCCTTTTGATGAAAGTGAAAGAGCAGAGTGAAATAGCTGGCTTAAAACTCAGCATTCAAAAAACTAAGACCATGGCATCTGGTTCCATCACTTCACGGTAAATAGATGGGGAAACAATGGAAACAGTGACAGACTTAATATTCTTGGGCTCCAAAATCACTGTGGATAGTGACTGCAGCCACAAAATTAAAAGATGCTTGCTCCTTGGAAGAAAAGGTATGACCAACCTAGACAGCATAATCAAAAGCAGAGAGATTACTTTGCTGACAAAGGTCCATCTAGTCAAAGCTATGGTTTTTCTAGTAGTCAGGTATGGATGCGGGATTTGGACCATGAAGAAGGCTGAGCACTGAAGAATTGATGGTTTTGAGCTGTGCTGTTGGAGAAGAGTCTTGAGAGTCCCTTGGACTGCAGGGAGATCAAACCAGTCAATCCTAAAGGTCTGTGGACCTAACAGAAGCAGAAGATATCAAGAACAGGTGGCAAGAATACACAGAACTATACAAAAGAGATCTTAATGACCCAAATAACCATGATAGTGTGATCAGTCACCTAGAGCAAGACATCCTAGAGTGTGAAGTCAATTCCTAAAGGAAATCAAGTACGCATTGCAGCCCAATATTCATATTAACATATTCCTAATTAATATTAATATCAACAATTCCTAAAGGAAATCAGTCCTGAATATTTATTGGAAGGACTGATCCTGAAGCTGAAGCTGAAGGACTGATCCTTGGCCACCTATGCGGTCTTTTTCACTGGAAAAGACCCTGATGCTGGGAAAGATTGCAGGCAGGAGGAGAAGGGGACGACAGAGGATGAGATGGTTGGATGGAATCACTGACTCGATGGACAAGAGTTTTGGCAGGCTATGGGAGTTGGTGATGCACAGGGAAGCCTGGTGTGCTGCAGTGCATGGGGCTGCAGAGTCAGACACAACTGAGCAACTGAACTGAACAGAATTAAAGCCTTAAGCGCTGAAGTTATAAGCACTGAAGTTAATTGCCTCTGGCTGGGCCACCGTGCCAGTCCAGCACATCTCCTCCAACAGGGCTACCATTTCCAACATATTTTAAGTCTTTTTCCCAATAAGCATAGAATTTCTGCTAATAAGCAGAAAACTGAGCAACTATTTCCTTAAAAGAAGCAAGATCTAGCTGACTTTAACTGATAAAAAGAGAATTTTGATATTTTAAAGTTAACTAATAGTAAGAGTTAATAAAGGCTTACTAGGGAACAATCTAAAATTAGAGAAAAAAGGAATATATTGTTTATAGTCTTTCCATCCAAAGAGAATCACCAGTAACATTTGGGGTACTTCCTTTTAATCTTTGTACTATCAAAGATTCATGGGTTTTAAATTCTTCACGTTTATAATGGAAACTAGATATATAATTTCAAGTCAAAACTTTATTTACAATTATGAGGTAAGCATTGTTCCACATGTCTTCAAAAATGGCAAGACATGCAGGTCAGCATTCTCCTGAGTGGATATACTATAATTTCTTTAACCTACTGTTGGACATTAGTCGCTTCCAAATTTTCCCTAATATTAATGTTGGGCTGCAATGTGTACTTTTGTTCACCTGGCTTTTGCTGTGTTTGGGATTATTTCCTGAGGGTAGGTTTGTAGAGCTGTAATTTACCAGGGTGAACAGTACGAAGGTTTTAAAGCTTCTGATACAATCTACCAACCGCTGACTATAAGGGTTAAGGACACTATTGTCTGCTCTCCGCTTCCATCAGCAATGGGTGCTATTAAAACCTAAGTCCCTGGGACAGCAAGGAGGTCAAACCAGCCAGTCCTAAAGGAAATCAACCTTGCATCTTCATTGGAAAACTGATGCTGAAGCACCAATACTTTGGCCACCTGATGTGACCAGCCAACTTAGTGGAAAAGACTCTGATGCTGTGAAAGATGGAGGGCAAGAGGAGAAGGGAACAGCAGAGGATGAGATGGTTTGACAGTGTCACTGACTCGATGGGTCTGAGTTTGAGCAAACTTCGGGAGATAGTGGAAGACAGAGGGGCCTGGCGTGCTGCAGTCCATGGGTTCGCAAAGAGTCACACACAATGACTGAACAACAAGGAAACCACAACAGAACAAAATAATATCCACCCCCCGCCCAGAAGTGCTGACTTAAATACTTTCTTTAAACTTTTTATATGGAAGCCTTAAAGGAAAACATACAGAAGTAAATGAAACAGCATACAGAGCCTCCTTGGAGCCACCCCAATGGCAATATCTCTTGGCGGATTTGCTTTACCTACATCCTCACCAGCAGCAACACCTGCCTTTCCCTTCCTGTTTTATTTGGAAACAAGTAACAGCCAAGATATCACTTTATCTGTAAATACTTCAGTCTGGATCTCTGAAAGAGCAGGGTTCTGAAAACAAACAAAACAGATAGCTATGCTACCAATCCACATCTGAAACAATAATAGGAATTCTCCAGTGTTATCAAATCTGCAGGCCAGTCAGTGTTCAAATTCCCAACAGTCTCACAAAGGCCACATTTTAAAAGTTTGCTTGACTTGGGATCTGAATACGGTCCACACCATGTGACTGGCTGATGTCTCAAAAGTCTCTCTTAAACCAAAAATTTCTCTCTATCCCCCCCGCCCTCCATTTTATTTGTTGAAGAAACTGGCTCATTTTCCAGCCTGGATTTGGCTGATGGTGTCCTGGCGGTGTACTTTACATGGTCTTCCTTACTCTGTACTTCCTATAAATTGCTAATTATAAGAGATGCGGGCTTGGTTCTCGCTATTATTATTTCTGGCAGGACTGCTTCACGGGGGTGTGACAGTCTGCCGACAGGAAGCGTGGGAGGGCAGGCATCTCCGTGTGGCGCTGGCAGCCGCCGACCCGTTAAGCTCACCGGGGTCACAGGTGGCTGTGCTCCAAGGGGACCACCCAGCCTGCAGGTATCAGCTGGAATACTTTTGTAAAGAAAAACTCCACCTACCTACTAATTGGTCACCTCATGGGCAAATTTATTATATAGGAAAGATAGGTTTAAAGGTCAGTTCTTTCCATTTATCTGCCAGTTTTCAAATAATGCTTTAGTTCTCTAGTTTACTTCCAATGTATCAACAGATGGGTTAGCTTCCCCCTTAACATTATATGGGCTTCTCTGGTGGCTCAGAGGTTAAAGCGTCTGCCTCCAATGCGGGAGACCCGGGTTCGATCCCTGGGTCGGGAAGATCCCCTGGAGAAGGAAATGGCAATCCACTCCAGTATTCTTGCCTGGAGAATCCCATGGACAGAGAAGCCTAGCAGGTTACAGTCCATGGGGTCGCAAAGAGTCGGACACGACTGAGCGACTTCACCTCACCTCACCTTAACATTAGTATAAACTCAAGAAGTGAAGCAGATCTGATGTATATGTATCTGATGCAAGTCTTTGCACGGATGCTCCAACTGTCCCGTCTGTAGCCTGCGGGCATCTCTGTGAGGCCCTAAACCTGGTCTCCGTGGGGGCTTCCCCGCTCTCTGATGCACGGTACTCCAGGCCTGTCAAGTTGTAACCCTGGTCTCTGGGACAGCTGCTGTCTTGTACATGATACTCCAGGCCTGTCCTGTGCAAGTCCCACCTGAGGTTACGAATCAGCCACTTTCATAAGCAGCTCTGGTTCTTTTCGTGGGAAATGGTATTTCAAGTCCACAACCAGGGCGAGAGGGGCAGATCATTGTTTGACACGTTAAAATTTTCGTTTTGCATTTTATGAATCTGGACTAGGATAGTTTTTTCTTTACCACCTCCCTTTTCTTATCCTGTGTTCATTTATATATTGAAGTTTAAGTGTTTTCTTTTCTAAACACAGGATTCTACTGGCACACTGCTCCCTCACCAATCATACTTCCCACCTCCACACCCGCCCTCAGCCAGTCACACTCCCCCCAACCCCCTGCCTGGTCGCTCCAGAGTCCTGGGACAGACTCTTCACACTCCACTCCTGTGCCGCAGCTTCACCTGTAAGGGAGGGCGCACGCATGTCCGAGGCTCACCAAGAGCTTCTCTTCGGCTATGCCTCTCCTGAGCTGGATGCTTCCGGACATTCGGTGCTATGAAGTCTGGCTCTGGTTCACTTTTATTCTCTCTCAAACCTGTCATGTGCTATGAAGTTTATAAAATCTCATTTTTTACAGTCAGAAAGGACTCTGGTACTCAACTAGGCTGAAAATGCACAGATTTATGGCCTTTTCCCTGGTGGCTCAGAGGTTAAAGCGTCTGCCCGCAATGCGGGAGACCTGGGTTTGATCCCTGGGTAGGGAAGATCCCCTGGAGAAGGAATTGGCAGCCCACTCCAGTATTCTTGCCTGGAGAATCCCATGGATGGAGGAGCCTGGTGGGCTACAGTCCACAGGGTCTCAAAGAGTCAGACACGACTGAGCGACTTCACTTCACAATGAAACTACACACGCAATTTTGAACCTCAGCGTTTCAAGGCTTTGGAATCAGATGCATCTGGAATGAGGTCTGGGCTCTACTATGGAGAGCTTGGCCCCATCACTTACTTTCTCTGGACGTCAGTTTCCTCCATCTGATGGAGATACAGAGAGTGTCCTCTGAGAATGAACCCGAGGACTCGAGAAGGCAATTCACTGATACGGGTGCGGCAGAGGGCCCGGCACAGACTACATTCCTGGGGCAGTCCTCACTGCTCGGCCCACATCCTCGTCTGGACTTTGCAGAGGTGAAATGATCTGAAGCCAGTTAACATCAAAGCTGGAACAAGAACGGTCACTGCCTCTGTCCAGTGAAACTACCAGTTATGCTAATCTGCCCTCCTGCTGTCACACCTGGGCGAAAGGGATGCTGCAGACAGGGGGTATCACCTGTGTGGGCGCCAAAGTTCTAACAAAAGCACGCTCCTGTTGAATGGCTGCTGAGAGTTGGTAAGCCTGAGGTGCGGGTGCTGTGGGGACAGGACAAGGCTGCAATGGGGGCTGACCTCGCTGATTTTCAAAGGAGGCCACTGATTATGAAGGTCAAGTGCACTGGACTCTACCACACTTGCCACTTACAGGCAGGGCGACCGAGGGCAAGTCCAGCCACCGCTGGTGCCTGTTCACTCAGCTGTGAAGCGCAGAGGGGGCCCGTGGAGCAATGAGATGGGATGATCCTTGGGAGACATGAGGCCGCGGGCATGTGAGTCGTACAATGCTCCAGCCATCAGCCTTCATTCAGCTCTGAGGTGATGCGGCTGAGAGGGTCCCATGAGCCCTTTATGCCCTGGCCCTTGAGAAGGGGCTTTGTGTGCCTCATGTTCTTTCCAGCCAGCATGTCACTCTATCATGATTCATATTCTCACGTCTGGGCTGTGCCAGTTCTAACACAGTTGCACGCAGCAGGTTGTAATGACCCTGGAGTCTTGGCAGACTGATGTGGTGGGGCACCCACCATATACCAGCCGACGGACACTGTTCTACATACTAGTCAATGCTGGCTGTGGTAGGAGCAAAATGTCCAGAGACAGGGCTACAGGTCTGTGCTTGGCAACTGCCGTGGGATCTCACAAATAACGCTAATGCCATCTGGTAATGAGGCGGGCTTGCGGTTGCCAAGGTAACCCTCTGCACTGAGCCCTCTCTCACCAGCCCTCCATTGCTGGTCCCGTGCATTCGCACAGCAAGTCGTGAAGTCAAGGGGAGCACTGCTTCTCCAGAGGGAACCGGGGTGCACTTGGAGATGAAGCCGCTGGGGGTCCGCCCAGCAGGCCGTCACTCTTCCAGGAAGTGCCCTCAGAGACCTGTCACAGCACCTCCCCTGCAGGGCACTGGAGCTGAATGGGTGGTCTTCTCTGTTTCCTCTCTGGCATTCATCTGCCAAGTGGTATGACATTGGGAACATTTCTAGTTCACTATGGCAAGGCGAGCTGCAAAGTGGGAGGCAAGTTGAGGATAGCAAAAATATTTCATTCTGCTCTGCCACCAACTGCTACCCAATGCAAATGTAACAAATCTTGTAGCTAAGACCAGGTGAGCTGAGAAGGGGAGAGGAGCTAATCACCTGCAAACTCAACCCCTGGGCTTGTGCAGGGAGCAGGTGCCCTGAGCCTAAGCATAGCTTTCTAGATGCAGGGCAGGCGAGCTAACCAATGGCTTCTTTGCACCCCCAGGTCCAGCATAGAGCCCGTGACTGGGAGGCGAAGCGGGTGCGCGGTATCTGTCATCCAGACAAAAGATGCATGGCTGAGCTCTGCTTTGGGGAAGGGACACATTGGGGGAAAAAATAAACAACCAACCACATATACATACCTGTCCACAAACGTTATTTTCCAGGTACAAACAGGGTGAAAGCTTACCGTGGAAGTGTCTGCAAGGGGCCTGGTGAACCTGCAGTGATGTCTTTCCAAGTATAGTTAGAAAGGGGAACGGACAGAGAGAGGGGCAAACGGGCACCGGCACGAGGGTCAGGAACAGTTCTCAGTATGGAACTAAGAACCTTCCCCTTTGTGCTAATTACAAAGAAAGATCGGGATCAAGGGAACGAGCCCGATGCGCATTTATTCGCTGAATCTATAAGTGTGTGTGCCATGTGAAGCTCTGGGTGAGGACACTGATGCAGATTTACGTGACTTTAGAGCTGGAGATCTGATAAAGTCACTTTCAACTGTCTCATTCTCAAGGGGGTAAACTGAAGTCTTGCAAGGTTAAGAGGTATCAAACACGGTTCCCGCTTTGAAGGTGTATTAAAGATCAGAGATATAACTTTGTTGACAAACGTCCATAAACCTCTCAAAGCTATGGTTTTTCCAGTAGTCATGTATGGACGTGAGAGTTGGACCATAAAGAAGGCTGAGCACTGAAAAATTTGATGCTTTTGAACGGTGGTGCTGAAGAAAGATTCTTCAGGGTCCCTTGGACAGCAAGGAGATCAAACCAGTCAACCCTAAAGGAAATCAACCCTGAATATTCATTGGAAGGACTGATGCTGAAGCTGAAGCTCCCATACTGTGGCCACCTGACGCTAAGAGCGGACTCACTGGCAAAGACCCTGATGCTGGGAAAGATTGAGGGCAGGAGGAGAAGGGGACGACAGAGGATGAGATGGCTGGATGGCATCACCACCTCAATGGACACGAGTCTGAGCAAATTTCAGGACACTGAGGGGCAGGGAAGCCGGGCGTGCTGCAGTGCATGTGGCCGCAGAGGGTTGGAGACGAGCTGGGCACGGAACGACAATAAACTCTGAGGAAAGTGACTAGGCTGAGCGTGCCGGCACTGACGGGGTGCGCGGTGCTCTACCACGTGGGGCTCACTGTGTACCCGAGGAGGCTGGGGAGAAGGTGCTGTGTCACTGAGCTGTTGGAAAATGCCTGCTGGGCGCCTGTCCAATTCATCCCACGTTTTGAAAGGAGGGGTTGGTTATACAGATGAGCACTCCCCAGATGATGTCCCACAGAACATTCCTCCAGGAGATGTTTTTGGAATGTGACCTGGAAAGAACGCTCCTCCAAACTTTCCTCTGACACCTGGGGGGGTCTTCCCTGAATAATGTGGACACATCCTTGATTCTGGGACAAGAACCAGGGTGTGCCCACAGGGCTGCGGCTCCCCCTCCGTCTGAGAACCCTGTGCCCCAGGCAGGCGTCATGCTGTCACTCTTAACGGAAGGGAGCGAAGGTTTAGACAGACTTGTGCGCCAGGTCACAGCTTTGCTGCGCAGGGCCTGCTGCTCGCTATTTCCGCTGTTTGTGCCTGGTCCCTGACCCCACAGCGGCATCTCTAAATCATAAGACAGGGCGACCACAGAGCCTCGCACCATCTAACCCTCTAATTGCCAGTCTCTATTCGGGGACTCTGGTAAGTGGCTCAAAATCTTGCTTCACGAGGCTCCTGGCCTCCTTCCCACATGGTTGTACACTCACACTCCTGACCCCAGCTATTGTTAATTGTTGTCGAGTCACTAAGTTCTGTCTAGCTGGGATCTCCCAGGCAAGGATACCGGAGTGGGTTGCCATTTCCTTCTCCGAGGGATCTTTGCCCCCTCAGGGATCAAAGGTGCCTCTCCTGCCTCTCCTGCATAGGCAGGTGGGTTCTTTACCACTGAGCTGCCAGGGAAGCTCCAACCCCATCCATTAGACACCACTAAAACACTAGCTTTGACTAATTCTAGTGTTTTACTGTATTGCTTCTTTTTGAACTTAGCACTCTGAATTCTGCACAGCTGAGAGGTGTGTGCTGTCCTACAGGACCGTGCTGGCGGGCCGGCCTCCTCACAGCAGGCTTCCCAAAGCAGGGGCAGCAAGGGCAACTGAGAGCTCGAGGGAAGCTGGCTCCTGTTTCTTTCGAGGAAAACTGTGAAACTGGAAATAGCCAAGGGAAAATGGACACAGACCAACCCTGAGAGCCTGAGGCTCTAGCCAGGCTGAGGTAGAGACAATAAACTTGCCGTCACAGCTGGACGAGGCTGCTGGCGCTGCAGAGTCAGACAGTAACGAGACCGTCCCAAGAAAACGGGCTACGTGCCATGGAAACCAAGAGGTCAGACCGATGGATCCTCTAAGATGAAACCAGTATTTCCTATGCTGAAGGTCACTTATTTTTTGCTCAGTGTGGGGCAGGGGCGGGCAGTGGGGGCTGT
>SJYC01016979.1:26-16016 GCA_006408675.1 Madoqua kirkii
GGGCAGGGGCGGGCAGTGGGGGCAGGTGGGTGGGGGTTCAGGTGTGCCTCTGATGATAAAACGCAATTCAATGTAGTAATTCAAGAAAGGGAAAATCAAACTGGAAGGTAACTTCCAGGGATGATGGACTAGACTGGAGCTGCGAAGCTGTTACAGCCTCAAGAGGTGAGTTACATCTTTCTTTCTGACAAAGACCCAGGAGACAAACGCAGATAAACTCACTTTAGGTTCTGTCTACCAACAAGTTACAAAATCAACTTGCCAGTAAGGCAAGCAAACACGAGGGTTAACATGTATAGACTGGGGAAAAAAGTAAGCCTGAGTTTAGATTCCAGCTCTGCCTCTTCCTGGTGCTGCGTGACCCTTTATTTTGGCCATATGGGACGGCTTACAGGATCTCAGCTCTCCAAACCCACGCCCTCTGCAGTGGCAGCCAGAATCTTGACCACTGGACCCCCAGGGAAGTTCCATGGCTGTGTGACTTGAGGCAAGTTACCTGGACTGTCACTTCCTGGGTTTTTGGCCTGCAGACTCAGGATGAGGCTTCTGGGAGGAGGAAATGACACCAGCCTTGTGAAGGGCTTAGCACTGGGATTCAAACTTGGCATATGCCATCCATGGTCAAGCTGGGTTACTGCCTCCTTGCCTTTGTCACGGGGGACAGACAGCATAGGGACGAGGGGCGGAGAGCCAGGGCTTTGGAGCCTGAGAGACCCAAGTTCAAGTTTTGCCTCTGCCACGCACAGAGCAGCGTGGTAAACCAGCATGGGTTGGGGAAAACCAGCCTCTGTGAGCTTCGCTTTCTTGTCTCTAAAATAGAACCCTTTGTAAGGACTGGACGGCCAGGGCTATGACGTGTCCAGGGGAGTCGGTACTGTCACTTACTATGTGGGAGCAATTGTTAGTATCACTGCAAGTCATTCTTTTTAACAATTATGAAGCACCTGCCTGATAAGATAAGGTTTATTTTTCACTAGGTGGCTTATTCCCTGGATGACTGACTGAATCATTTCCCAAGGGGCCATCAACATTAACACTCTGGGTACTCCTGCGCTTCCTGAATCCATTGTCTCTTCAATAGTCAAACCTGCCCCGGAGGGAGGGGAGTTTCAGCAGGAGGACCTCCTCACTCTCCAGGCCTCGTCAGCCATTTTCATGACACGGAAGGGTTAAGAAATAAGTCGGCATCCCATCTGACTAAACGCCACCTTCCTCACAGTCCTCCTCTCTCATCTGGCTTCCCGTTCCTCTCAACCACAACAAAATCTACACACGATGCCAAGAAGCAGTGTCGTGAAGAATCCCCTGAACTGTCAAAACAGAATTAGTTCGTTTTCATTTATAAAACATACATTCAAGTATATAACCGAAACCCCTCTGGGAAAAAGGAGAATGTGATAGCTGTATAAAAATAGGGCATCGAGATTCCAAAAAGATGTTGCAGCAGTGAAGTGGGAAATGGGTTAGCTGATAAAAGGAGAAGCCGACTACTGTTTTCTCCAACCGGTTGAAATGTGAAGCTTCTCCTAAGAACGTGAAGCTTCTCGTAAGAATGTTAAGAAGGATTTTCGTGCATACACACCCTTTACTGTTCCCCGCGCTGTGCGTGGCGGCAGGAGAGCCACTGTACCCAGCGCTCCTGTCTCACTGGTGGGCCTGCTGCCCAGGACACAGCTGCTATTTCCTGTCCTGGGCAGAGCAGCTGGTCCAGGGGCAGGTACCAGGTCCAAAAGCGGCCCTATGCTGGTGTGACAGAAGGCTCTCCCCATGCTGGCTAGGCCACGTACACTGCCTCCTTCCAGAACCTGGACTGGAGAACATGGAGAAGACTGGGAACCAGAAACAGTTCTCTGGTGAGAAGGTGGCTGTGCCGGAAGTGGGGAATGAATTAAGGGTGGGGGAAAGGAGGGGAGGTGGACCGACAGACGGACACACTCGAACGTGGAGCTGCCTTAGATGGGCAATGACTTGCCTTCCAGTCCCCCCTTCTTCCATCCAACAATTACTTGTTAATTTGATACAAGTGCAGGCTAGGCATTAGGTTAGTAGATGAAATACTTCAGAGAGCTAAGAGTCTAGTGGAGAAGACAGGCAACAAATCTGTATGTAAATAAAAATGTATAATTTGCAAGGAGTTTTAAGGGAAATAAAAACGGGACAGCTCAAAGTTAAATTTAGGCAATACCAGTGTGTGCCCCCAAATGACATTTCGATCAGATGATTCAATTATTCATTTGTTCATTCAATTCACTCGAATATTTCTTGGACATCCACTACTGTGCCAAGCACTGGTCTAAGGACTAGAGACAGAGCAGTGAGTGAAACGCCTCAGGAGGGTGCATTCTTGGGGACGGGGATGGGCAGACAATAAAGAAACAAAAATACGAGGTCCGCGTGGGGCTGGGAAGACAATAAAGCTGGGTGAGGGGTTAGGTTCACAATGGGCGGACAGCTACGGCCCAAGGCTGGGCTGGGCTGAGCTGTGCAGAGTCCTGCAGAGGGCCCGCCGTGTGAGGCGCCTGAGCAAAGGCCACGGGTGGGGAGGGCCTGGGCAGGGGGGTCGGAGCGGGCAGCAGAGCGCCAGGTACCAGGCCAGGGCGGGCCAGGGTCGCTGGTGGCAGCGGCTCTGACAAGAAATGTAGCTGTACTCACGGAGAAGGGAAGTCAGTGCCGAGAAGTGACACAGCTGATGTGCATGCTTTAAAAAAACATGTCCTTGGCTGCTTGGTGGCAAGATCAAGAGAAGAAATGGGGGCCACAGAGAGGAGGGTGACAGCTCTGACTGGGGCCAAGGTGGCAGGAGACGCCGATCGATTCCAGAGAGAATGAAGAGGAACTGAAGTCAGGATCTGCGACGGCCTGGGGGGTGGGAGAAAGGGGGCACTAAAGAAGCTTGTAGGTGTCTGGCTTGAGCCAGGTAGATGGTTTTGCTATTTAATGAGATGAGGGGAAGCAGAGTGGTAAGACAGGGAGAAGGGAAAACTACTTTGCTTTTATGAAGTTTAAGATTATTCCTGAAATGTCTCAGCAGAGAGATATTAAACAGGCAGTTTGGAAACTGGGACTCACGGCTGAGGTCAGGGCTAGATAGTTCAGGTTTATGAATGATCGTATCACGGCCTCGTTTTCAAGGCAGCCTGGGTGAATTCAGATGAGCTGGAACTTCACCCTAAAGCCGCGCACCTGAGCAGCATTATCTGAGCTCTGAGTTGCTCAGGGACATTCTTGCTGGGAAAAGGTGAGTCTGTGGACTTAAATAGGAACCGCCCTTTGATGGGGAGACTCAGGTCCAGGTGAAAGTGACCCCCACACAGATCTGCCACCTGCAGTAGAAGGGACCACGGTGCCCGCTGTGGCAAACACGGCCCCGAAACATCTCCACTTCTGTCGATACCCTGTTAGGCAGGACTTGGCTTTTTAATATTTTGACTGTACAATGTGTGCCAACTTGACCTTGATGTAGAAAATTTTAATTCAGATCAATACCTGGACAAGGTCACTTTAAAATCCAATTAATATGAATGGGACAATATGCCCCATAGTTCTGTGAGCTGAAAATGGAATAGTTGCAAGTTAGCAACAACAAAAGAGACAGCCACACAAGCCTGTTTGGGTCCTTCTATGTTTGATAAGCAGCTTGCTGTGTCCTTAGATACAGGCAGTACTAAGAACACTGGGGAAAAAAATTATATATATATATGAGAGAGAGAGAGAGAGAGGCTTTTAAATTAAACTATAGTTTCTCTTTTTAAAAAAAAAAACATAAAATGTACTAAAAACTGAATTCCTATAACCTGATTTTAAATAAATTAAACCCTGGACTTCAGCTCACCCAGGAATCCCTAGAGAAATCTAAAGCTTTAATATAGTCTGAATAGTGGCAATTTACATTTATATAGAACATATTCACAAACCTGCTTGCAATGATAACCCTAATACAAGGGGAAACTGAGACTGGTCTTTCCGAGTCTGACTCCGACAAGGAAGGCAACGCGGGCTCCAGGACGCCTCCTCCTCAGACTCGGCCCCCTGCCCCACGTTCACTTCTCAGCGACACTAGAGGAGTGCTTACTCTGTGCTGTGAAGCAGAGGATCAAGCAGCAAACGATGAAGACACGAGAGCACCTGGCTTCTTCTGGGGTGTTCTTCCTTCAACTTCACTGCCACCCCACGTGGAATCTCAGCTTCCCTACCCCTAGCCCAGGTTAGAATAGACTAGAAATGATCACACACATCCACCTAAAAAGATAAAATGGCTTTGTAATTTCGAGGAACAATGGAAAATTATGTAAAATTGGAATGATATGAGGGATGCCAGGGAAACCTCACAAGCCTATTGCTTAATTTATTTTACATCTGAATATTTTTCAAACAGAGGCTGCTACAGGGACAGGAGCTGAACTGCATGGGGTAAGGCCCGCTTTGGATGGCCTTTTCAGTGTGCCAGGGAATCCTGAGTTCAGGTGCAGATATCCTGCAACGCAGGATAGAAAAGAAAGCTCCAACCTAAACGCTGCTGACCAAGGTCCCGAGACAATCCTGAGAGTGTGTGCCCACCTTTCCAGGTGACACTGTAGCAGCGGATGAAAAGCAGCCCAAGTCTTTGCTGTCACAGGACAAGCTGCGGCCGCACGCCGTGTCTGTTCCATCCTCCCCTCTGTCTTTCTCCTTCACTGGGAAATAACACAAACCTGCAGACTTCACCCATCCACCTCCCTCTCCCCACTGGCCGCCAGTTACCTCATCTGCTGCTAGCATTAATGCTCTTCACACACTCATTATTCTTTAATGATGCCTGTTTGTAAATAGCAAGATGGGATGCAATTAAACCATGAGAGGCTAAATAAACACACATACTAATTAGGATCTTTACAAGAGATTTTTTTTTCCTCATGTATAGACTGGAATTTACCTTTCATTAATCTAACTTAATTGCAATAGTGCACCAATAAAGAGTCAACACAAATTAAGTGCTCTAAATGATTTCCCCATATTAAGGGTGAGCCAGCGATCCTTCCTTTGGGTAACAAGCCGTGCTCTGCAGACGGAGGGGATGAGACGGGAAGACAGCAGCACCCAGCAGCAGGCGGAGGACTTCAGCAGCAAGACAGGCATCACATCGTCACCAGGTGGTGCTTCAGAGGCCTGAAGCTAATGAGGTCAAGGTCATAGGTTCACACTGTGGCCTTCGCCCCTCTTCTGAGTCAACTAGCTTTGCTCCTTTCCGAGTCACCACTTCACATTTATTAGCTTTCTATCACTGGTCTCAACAGAGAAGGAGTAAAGGTGTGGGTCAGTTGGCTCACGTCCATTCTCACCCCTAGAATAACAATGCGAACGGACGCGTGCTCTGCGGCCAGGCAGTACTTGGCAGAGAGCTCTGCATGAAAGGAGCCTCAGTGAAGTGAGGAAAAGAAAAGTTCTGGTGGCTTCACCTCTGATTCCAGGTGATGTGAAAGATTACACGCATTTGGCAGCCAAACTCCACTCAAACAGAGTATGCTGCTGTGGCAACATTGGCTATCTTTTTTGCAAAGGGCTTGGAGCACCAACAATTTATTCATTCAACAAACATGGACTGTGTCCCTCCGGGTAGCAGGTGTGGGACCAGGGTCAGGAGACTCCTTTAGGAAACATGTCGGTCCCTCCAGAACTCTTTTGTCCCTTGCGTATTTTCTTGGCCTTCCCTAACCACTGCTGCCAAGCTCTGTACCATCTTCCTCTCTGTCAAATACAGACATGCGTGGATGCACACAGGCCCCGGCTTCCCTCCTGCTCCCTGACTGGGCCAGTGGTGTCACTGGCTTGGAATCCACAACTCTGAAAAAAAAAGCAACACAGTCCTAGGAGGTCCTGACGGGCGAGACAGCTGAGGCAGCTGCCCTGTGGACCTGAGACTTTGTATTCCACTATCTGACCAGGGAGCCTCAACCAGATTCCCCAGCTCCTGGTTTTAGGATGAAACTTGGGACGTTCTCCATGGCAACAGTTCCTGAACTGAGTCCCATGACGAGGCAAGAGATAGATGGGCCCCAGGCTGAGCAGCAGCCAGTTTGTCCCCTGTGGACGGATACTCCAAGATGCAGAGGAGGAACTGCTGAGACAAGAGGCCACATACTTCTCCTCCTCAAGGTCAAGGAGACCTTCCTGCACACATGTGCAGAAAGGGCAAAAGGGGAGCGATGCCAACCTACCCGCAGGCCTCTTCACTAGAATCCATCTTGCCCAAGAAATGCACGCACACAGGGGAGGATCCTGAGTTAAACCAAATACAGACTTAGAACCAGGCAAAGCAAGATGACTGGCCAAAGGAAAATCTGGAAGAAACGCCCCATATAAGGGATTCCAACCACCACAAGGGCGCAACCCTCTGAGCTCGCTCTTGTGTCTATCCACATGCACCCTTTTTCCTCCTAATAAACATTTCACTTGTTTCACTACTTTCTGTCTCTATTTGGAAATTCATGTCCACACAGCTGAAGGCCCAGGGCCTCGTCACTGGCCACTGGGCCCTGGTAGCTAGGATTCACGCTTTCACTGCCTCGGCCTGACTTCAGGTCCTGCTTCAAGCTGCTGCAGGCCAAGGCCATCTGAGATCAATAAGAAGGGGGATCCTGGCCAAGTGTGTCACAGAAACTGTGCAGACACTGTCCTCCTCTTACAGATGCACCGTGTACAAGGGCATATGCAAGGTGCTGAAAGGCCTGCAATGAAGGAGCATGCTTAACTAGGATGGTTTAACCAGTAAGAGCTTCCGAAACTTACTGTCCACATCACCCTCCTTAAGAAGTCATGTTCTGGGACTTCCCTGGTGGTACTGTGGATGAGAGTCCGCCTACCAATGCTGGGGACTCAGGTTTGATCTCTGGTCTGGGGAGATTCCACATCCCCCAGAGCAACTAATCCTGAGTGCCACAACTACTGAGCCTTTGTGCCCAGAGCTTGTGAGCCGCCACAAGAGAAGCCACTGCTATGGAAGCCCGGGCACCGCAACGGAGCAGCTGCACCTAGAGAGACAGCAACCAAGACCCAGCGCAGCCGTAAATAAAGACGCTACAAATAGGCACGCTGCGTTGCCGCAGTTGTACCTGACTCTCTGCAACCCCATGGACTGTAGCCCACCAGGTCCCTCTGTCCATGAGCTTCTCCAGGCAAGAATACTGGGGAATTTGGGGGTTGCCATGCCTTCTCCAGGGGATCTTCCCAACCTAGGGATCAAACCCGCATTTCTGATGTCTCCTGCTTTGGCAGGCAGGTTCTTTATCACTGGCGTCACCCGGGAAGCTCAATTACACACACACACACACACATACATATAAAGAATTAGTGTTGCAAGAAATTCACTTTGAGAAACACTGTTAGGCTACTACCAGGAAAGAAATACCCAGCCTACTCAGCCAGTCCCCAGCAGGCTGGATCCTGGGTTTCCAGTCTGATGCTCCACCTCAGCTCACTCCCTGCCTACCTTCCTCCCCACAGGCAGAAAAAGCACAGCACCACTCACCCCAGAGCCGAGAGCCCAAGGGATCTGGGCTCACAGCACACCAGACCAACAGAGGCCCAACAATGGAAAACAGACTGTGGATAAAAATTTATCAACTGTAAGATGTTTAATTGCTCTCAGTTCAAGAATGTTCAAAGATTCACTCTTCAGTTCATTTTTATGGTTACATTGTAAGTCTCTGAAAATCCTGGTCTAACAGCAGCCCGTACAGCCTTCCTTAATCGCTCTGGTAGATCATATATAAAAACAAAATTGAGCTAAAAAAAATCATTCCGTGTTAGTGAGCAGATGTCTAGCCCATTTGCAATTAATACGACCCACTTCCATACAATCAGACTGCTTAAAATTCCTGGAACAAGATGTAAAAGTTAAGATGCAAATGTTCTGATTTTAATGAGAATGAATGGAAACTATAAAATCCTCTCTCCCTTTGAGGGTAGGTATAATCTACATGTAAGTCCCAACTGCACACTAAATTTATCAGCAAAACAATCATTTGATAAAGCTTGTGCGAAAGAAGAAAACAGAACTGGGAAAGTCAGGAGTATATTCAGAAAGTATTTCTGACCAAAAGTAAATGCTATCAAAACCATTATTCTTTTAAGGCACTTTCAAGAAACCTTGACTCATTTCAATACATTTCCCTCAGTTCCCTACATGTGCTAGGAGCTTCCTGTACTTCTTTGAGTCCATGAGACCTTTTCACGTACAGCGCGGAGGATGATGGAAAGACCTTGACTTAGGTACTTTCCAGATCTCCCTTAAAATCCAAGCTCTACCACTCCGTGTGACCTTGAACGAGTGAGTTAACCTTGTGAGTCTCAATGTTCTTGTCTATAAGATGGTGAATAACATCTTGTGTTGAGGGGTTGGTGTGAAAACCAAATTAATAGGCATATATTTAAGAGCCAAATAGAGTTCCCAGCACATGGTAGGCACAGGAAGTGGGAGCAAGTATTAGAACTATTATATTCACAGTGGCAGGGGCAGACTTCTCTAAGATCTAAAAACAAGTCACTTTTCACTTTTATTTCTCCCTGCTTAGAAGGCCCTCTTGTTGGCTTCCCGAATCTCACCCCTTCCTTGATGGTCTAGCTGGGAAGTCTCTGCGATGGTCTGTATTTTCACTGGGCAGCAGTGGGTTTCTCAAGGTATGGACCACGACCCCATCTGAATCAGAGCTCCCAGTCCCGGCCACCTTAGTGGCTCTGGAGTGGAACTGACATTTCTGACAAGCAAGAGTCCAGAGAGTCTCTGAACACCCGGGAGGCGCCCAACTCAGGCAGTGCTCAGCTGGCCAAAGATGAAGAACAGGTGTGCAGAACACCTCCTCGCGCCCTGTGCTCATTCATCCACTCACCCTACAGCTCGGAAGGGAGTGCCCGTTTTGTGCCAGGCACAGCACTAAGCCCTGGAAGTTCAGTTCAGTTCAGTCGCTCAGTTGTGTCTGACTCTTTGCGACCACAGCACTCCAGGCCTCCCTGTCCATCACCAACTCCCAGAGTTCACTCAAACTCACGTCCATTGAGTCAGTGATGCCATCCATCCATCTCACCCTGTCGTCCCCTTCTCCTCCTGCCCTCAATCTTTCCCAGCATCAGGGTCTTTTCCGATGAGTCAGCTCTTCACATCAGGTGGCCAAAGTATTGGCGTTTCAGCTTCAACATCCCAAAGAACACCCAGGACTGATCTCCTTTAGGATGGACTGGTTGGATCTCCTTGCAGTCCAAGGGACTCTCGAGAGTCTTCTCCAACACCACAGTTTAAAAGCATCAATTCTTTGGTGCTCAGCTTCCTTTATAGTCCAACTCTCACATCCATACGTGACCACTGGAAAAACCACAGCATTGACAAGATGAACCTTGTTGGCCAAGTAATGTCTCTGCTTTTTAATATGCTGTTTAGGTTGCTCATAAATAGGAAAGGGAGTATGTCAAGGCTGTATATTGTCACCTTGCTTATTTAACTTATATGCAGAGTACATCATGAGAAACACTGGGCTGGAAGAAGCACAAGCTGGAATCAAGACTGATGAGAGAAATATCAATAACCTCAGATACGCAGATGACACCACCCTTACGGCAGAAAGTGAAGCCTCTGGAGGAAAGTGAAAGAGGAGAGCGAAAAAGTTGGCTTAAAGCTCAACATTCAGAAAATGAAGATCATGGCATCTGGACCCATCACTTCATGGGAAACAGATGGGAAAACAGTGGAAACAGTGTCAGACTTTATCTTTTTGGCCTCCAAAATCACTGCTGGTGGTGACTGCAGCCATGAAATGAAAAGACGCTTACTGCTTGGAAGAAAACTTATGACCAACATAGATAGCATATTGAAAAGCAGAGACATTACTTTGCCAACAAAGTAATATCCGTCTAGTCAAGGCTATGGTTTTTCCAGTAGTCATGTATGGATGTGAGAGTTGGACTGTAAAGAAAGCTGAGCACCAAAGAATTGACGCTTTTGAACTGTGATGTTGGAGAAGACTCTCGAGAGTCCCTTGGACTGCAAGGAGATCCAAACAGTCCATTCTAAAGGAGATCAGTCCTGGCTGTTCTTTGGAAGGAATGATGCTAAAGCTGAAACTCCAGTACTTTGGCCACCTCATGAGAAGAGTTGACTCATTGAAAAAGACTCTGATGCTGGGAGGGATTGGGGGCAGGAGGAGAAGGGGACAACAGGATGAGATGGCTGGATGGCATTACTGACTTGATGGATGTGAGTTTGAGTGAACTCCGGGAGATAGTGATGGACAGGGAGGCCTGGCATGGTACGATTCATGGGGTTACAAAGAGTCGGACACGACTGAGTGACTGAACTGAACTGAACTGAAAGATGACAAGAACCAAGAAAGAGATTTTCCTGGGGGAACTCACTGTTTCATGGCGGATTTGCTCCAGGAAGAGAACAGAAGGGCAGGGGCTAGGCACCTTCCTTTACCTTTTATGACAGCCAAGGTCCTGTGGAAGCCAGACACTCAAACACAATTTGATGATGACAAACAAAATCAAGACAGTAAGTTTTGAAGGCACAATAAAATTCTCAGCGATCTGATGGTGGTTTGGAAACATTCAGAAACGGGAGGACATGCAATAGAATAGAAAGAACGTGCACTCTGGAGTCAGACTGGCAGAGGCTAACAACCCCAGCTCTGCTACCTCCCTGCTACGTGCCTCGGGCAACCTGGGCAACTTCCTCTGCCTCTCCGCATCTCACCCACCTCAGGGCTGCTGTGAGATCACGCTGCAGAGAGCACACTCACTCACTGATTGCTGGGCACTCAGCACGGGGCAGGCGCTGTTCCAGGCACTGCAGATACAGCAGGGAACCAAACAAAGTCTCTGCCTTCAAAAAGCTCGCATTCTGGAGGGTGGAGATGCACAGTGAGCTAATGAATACCATGCCACATGGTGAGAATGCTATGAAGGAAAATAAAGCAGGTAAGGGATAAGGGACAGAATGGCAAGGGGTGGGGCAGGGTGCTGGTTTATTGTAAATACTGCAGTCAGGGGAGACCTAGAAACTCTAACAAAGCAAAGGAGGGAGCCGGGGCAGGCCTGATGTGCTCTTGGAGCAGCGAGGAGGGCAGAGGGGCTGGCATGGAGGGAGCCCGGGCAGTGACAGGAGATGGGGGTCTGAGACTGCGGGGGAGAGAAGGGGTTGTGTGGGGCCTTGGAGAAGGTGGTGGCGATCTCTAAGGTATGCTGGAAGCTGGTAGAGTCTTCTAGGAAGAAGACTGACATTTCAGAAGCAATACTTTAGCTGCAAAGTGATTACAGCATGCAAAGGCTACAGAGGGCAAGGGTGGGACCAGTGAGGCCAGCTGGGAGGGGGCTGCAGTCTGCCAGGTGAGATGAGACGGCAGCTGGGACTGGGGCGTGGATTGGAGCTGGTGAGCTGTGAATGGGTTCTGGATGTATTTCTGAGGAAGAACCCACAGAATCTACTCAAGGACTGGCTGGGAAATATGAGACAGAAGAGGCAGAGGCCACTCCAAGACTTCTGGTCTGGGCAACAGGATGCATGGAGTCAGTTAGTACATGGGACTGCGTGAAAATGAGGCGGTGATGTCCACAGGCCTGAAGTCTGGGTAGAGACCTGGGCAAGGGTGTCAACCTGGGTGTCAGAAGCAACTAGAATGTATTTAAATTCCTGAGATGGACGAGATCACCTAGAGAGTACGAACGGAGAAGAGACCAAAAACCCCAAAACTGAGTCTGGGACATGCAATGTTTTGGGAGGACGAAGAGAAATCTATAATAGAGAGAAAACCAAGAAGGAATAACCAGGGAAGTGGGAAGAGGCCTGGAATAAAAAGCAGCTAATATTATAAGTGATCACTCACCCACAGCCAGACAGCCTGGAGCAGGAAGTCAAGTGGGCCTTAGGAAGCATCAACATGAACAAAGCTAGTGGAGGTGATGGAATTCTAGCTGAGCTATTTCAGATCCTAAAAGATGATGCTGTTAAAGTGCTGCACTCAATAGATCAGCATACTTGGAAAACTTAGCAGTGGCCACAGGACTGGAAAAGGTCAGTTTTCATCCCAATCCCAAATAAGGGCAATGTCAAAGAATGTTCAAACTACCACACAATTGCACTCATTTCACATGCTAGCAAGGTCACGCTCAAAATCCTCCAAGGTAGGCTTCAACAGTACATGAACTGAGAACTTCCAGATGTATCAGCTGGATTTAGAAAAGGCAGAGGAAACAGAGAACAAATTGCCAACATCCACTGGATCACAGAGAAAGCAAGAGAGTTCCAGAAAAACATCCACTTCTGCTTCACTGACTATGCTAAAGCCTTTGACTGTGTGGATCACAACAAACTGTGGACAATTCTTCAAGAGATGGTAATACCAGATCACCTTACCTGCCTCCTGAGAAATCTGTATGCAGGTCAGGAAACAACAGTTAGAACCAGATGTGGAACGACAGACTAGCTCCAAATTGGGACAGGAGTCCATCAAGGCTGTATATTGTCACCCTGCTTATTTAACTTCTATGCAGAGTATATTATGTGAGATGCCGGGCTAAATGAAGCACAAGCTGGAGTCAAGACTGCTGGAAGAAATATCAATAACCTCAGATACGCAGACGACACCACCCTTACATGAAAAAGTGAAGAGAAACTAAAGAGCCTCTTGATGACAGTGAAACAGGAGAGTGAAAAGGCTGGCTTAAAACTCAACATTCAAAATACTAAGATCATGGCATCTGGTCCCATCACTGCATGGCAAATACATGGGGAAAGAATGGAAACAGTGACAGACTTAATTTTCTTGGGCTCCAAAATCACTGCAGACAATGACTGCAGCCATGAAACTAAAAGACACTTGCTCCTTGGAAGAAAAGCTATGACAACCTAGGCAGCATATTAAACAGCAGACGCGTTACTTTGCTGACAAAGGTCCATCTAGTCAAAGCTACGGTTTTTGGAGTAGTCATCTATGGATGTGAGAGTTGAGCCATAAAGATGGCTGAGAGCTAAAGAATTGATGCTTTTGAACTGTGGTGACAGAGAAGACTCTTGAGAGTCTTGGACTGCAAGGAGATCAAAACAGTCAATCCTGGTTTGAAATGAACCCTGAATATTCATTGGAAGGACTGCTGCTGAAGCTGAAACTCTAATACTTTGACTACCTGATGTGAAGACCCAAGTCATTAGAAAAGATCTTGATGATGGGAAAGATAAGGAGAGGAAAAGAAGGGGATGACAGAGGATGAGATGGTTGGATGGCATCACTGACTCAATGGACATGAGTTTGAGCCAGCTCTGGAGATGGTGAAGGACAGGGAAGCCTAGAGTGTGCGGTCCATTGGGTTGCAAAGAGTCGGACACAGCTGAGCGACTGAACAACAGCAACAACAAGCATCATGAGCGCTACTTTTAGGGCAAAACCCGTCAAAACCGCGACTCCGAAATCCCGTTTGACAACTGTCACATCTCTAATTGAACCAAATGAAGCATGATCACTGAGAAGTCACCATAAAAGCAGACGCAAAGACAAAGTCACCAGGTGAGTTTAACTAAAATTATAATTCAAGAATGAGGAGAAAAAGGAAGGTGAGAATTTTTGTCTGTTTAAAAAAAAGGTCCCATTTTATTGTAAAGGATTTTTGAATATAAACAATTTTTTCCCTTATGTTCATAGTGTTTATGAGCAACAGTTAACATGGTAATTAAGTCAGGAAAAGGCTCATACAATTTTATAAACTTCAACAAATGTGTAGCAGAAATCACTGAATTCCACCCCCAGCCCCCAACCCTGGCCGGCTGACTTCCTGAGCTGGCCAGCAGCTGGTCTGGCTCCAAGGATTAACCAGGTGATGTTCACAACAAGCCCAGGAGGGGACTCTGATCAGTTCTGTTTTACCCAGGAGGAACGGACGGTAGAGACGTCAAGTGACGACTTAACGTCATACAAATAGAATCAGCAGAGAAAGGAGCTGAGCCTAGTTGATCTGATTCCAGGATTGCTTAGGAGCTGAGTTAATTACGATGGGCATGGGAATGATGACCATCACTACTCCTACAACTACACGCAGCACAATTAGGTCAATTAATTTTCATTAAAATTCAATATAAGGTAATTTACATCATTAATAATACTACAGGCCATATTAGTATAAACTCCTGCCATCTTTTAATTCAATTGCCAACCAAAATGGATTGTATATGTCACTTTTATTAGAATCAAGCAACTGTTTTATCTCAGTGCACAGACACAAAGAATAGATTGAATGGGGGAAAAAATCAACTGTGTAGATTAGGGTTAGGGAGTAGTAAGATATCAAGATAAAACTGCTTTTAAAATCAGCTGAAGATTTAATGCAGCCCTGGAAAGTTTCAATTATTTACATGCTTGGTCTATGCAGTGTAAAGCCGGGCTAATGAGATTCAATTGTGTGTATAAATCTGAAGCAGGACAACCCGAGTTTCTAAAGAAAATAGCAGCTTGGGCTCTTGTGTTAATAACTCTTTGAAAAAGATGATAATTCGGAAAGAGTAACATCATTTTGCATCATATTATTGATTGCAGGGGGTACTGAGAGAAAACGGCTCCATTTGGTCAAATAGAAACCCCAAGATAAGTTGCCAGGGATTCAAAGACTCTACTGATCAATATTATTGTTCTTCTAATAACAAGACCGACAACAACAAATTCCACTGTCTCTTTGTCTTATGGAAATCATGAAGCCCCAGGAGACCCTTTCTTCTTTGTAAAGTCCCCCACGTCTAGCACCAAGGGCTGCGTAGTGGTACGCAGATCAGAACAGACGCTCCCAGGCGCCCGGCTGGATGGAGCACCTCCTCTCAGGCTCTTCACAAAGGCTTCGGGCACAGTGGCACAGGATGCTGCAGGTCCTGTCAAAGGCCTTCTAACTTTTTAAATATTTATTTTCGGCTGTGCTGGGTCTTCACTGCTATGCACGGGATTCTCCTTGTGGTGGCTTCTCTTGTCGTGGAACAGGGGCTCCGGAACACATGGGCTCACGGGCTGCGGTGCTCAGGCTTAGTGACGTCAGAGCATGTGGACCTTCCCCAACCAGGAATCAAATCCAAGGAGGAGGGAGGGGGGTTCAGGATGGGGAACACGTGCACACCTGTGGCGGATTCATGTTGACGTATGGCAAAACCAATACAATATTGTAAAGTAATTAACCTCCAATTAAAATAAATAAATTTATATATTTTTAAAAAAGGAATCAAATCCATGTCCCTTGCATTGGCAGGCGGATTTGTAACCACTGGACCACCAGGGGAGTCCTTGTCAAATGCATTTTAAAGCAAAGAGATCCTCTTAAGATCAACCCAGAACACCTCTGCACACAGCATACTCTTAATACAGGCATAAACAGGACTTTAGGAGCACGAAGGAAGGAACTACCTTGGCCTGAAGAAGGAGGGGTGAGCTCCTTGAAATGCTACCATTAGACCCCAGTCTCAAAGGCACAGCATTTTTGCCAGAAGGGTCAGGGGTTGGAGAAATATGCCACAATCAGAGGGAAAAGCAGGCACAAGGTGCAGGAGCAACAGGCGCAGGGCGTCTGGGGAATCCTGTGGGTTCTAAGGAGCCCTGGAAACGAGGACGTATTTTGCTTGCCACGGTGAGTGGGGAGAGCTGCCCGCACTTAAAGGTCGGGGGTCAGGGATGCTAGTTCTTCTGCAGGACACCAAACATTTCTGTACAGGGAGGGGCTGTGCCACCCAAAATGCCAGAGGTGCCTCCGCTGAGGAGCATTAGAGGACACCCAGGTGGCCAGGAGGCAGTAAGAGGGGTAGAGGTTGAAAAGGCAAACTGAGGTTGCGTTATAAAGACCCCAAAAGCCTCCCTACACTGGAGAAGGGAATGGCAAATTACTTCAGCTTTCTTGCCTTGAGAACCCCATGAACAGGATGAAAAGGTAAAAAGACAGAACACAGAGAGATGAACTCCCCAGGTCAGTAGGTGCCCAATAGGCTACTGGAGAAGAGCAGAG
>SJYC01016980.1:0-12947 GCA_006408675.1 Madoqua kirkii
TGACGGATATGAGTTTGAGTAAGCTCCCAAAGTTGGTGATGGACAGGGAAGCCTGGTGTGGTGCAGTCCATGGGGTCGCAAAGAGTCGGACATGACTGAGTGGCTGAACTGAACTGAAGCTTCCTTAAGGAGGATGGCTTCATCCTGCAGGCAACGGAGGAGACTGGCTTGTGGAGACCTACCCTTTGGGACGAATACTAAGTATGGAAGATGGTGTGGAGGCTGAGTGGCTAGAAACAAGGAGACCAGGAGATCAGCTGGGAGGCTCCAGCAAGAATTTAGGCTACAGGAAATGAAAGCAGAGGAGGCGGGCAGAGGGGCTGCCTGGAAGGTGCGAGGCAGGACAGACAGTGTGTCAGGAAGCGTGTGGATGTGACACTTTGTGTGTATGGCTCACAATTTGGGGTCGTCTTTCACACAGTATTTGATCAATAAATATTTGCTATAAGAATGAAGACAAGTGATGTGACAGAGAGCTGCCACACTGGGAGCAGAGGATAAGACAAGAAGCCTGGAACTCTTAAGGAGGATGGCTTCATCCTGCAGGCAACGGAGGAGACTGGCTTGTGGAGACCTACCCTTTGGGACGAATACTAAGTATGGAAGATGGTGTGGAGGCTGAGTGGCTAGAAACAAGGAGACCAGGAGATCAGCTGGGAGGCTCCAGCAAGAATTTAGGCTACAGGAAATGAAAGCAGAGGAGGCGGGCAGAGGGGCTGCCTGGAAGGTGCGAGGCAGGACAGACAGTGTGTCAGGAAGCGTGTGGATGTGACACTTTGTGTGTATGGCTCACAATTTGGGGTCGTCTTTCACACAGTATTTGATCAATAAATATTTGCTATAAGAATGAAGACAAGTGATGTGACAGAGAGCTGCCACACTGGGAGCAGAGGATAAGACAAGAAGCCTGGAACTCGGGTTTCCTGGAAACAGATCCATTGAATAAATCTGAATTAGACCAAAAAAAAAAAAAAAAGTAGTTGTGGCTTTTGCTACTACTTCTTAAGGTAACTGTGCATTTACTCAGTCTCCTTTTGTCTGACTTTTGAGAACACAGCTTCAATCAGCTCCAAAAGGCAAGTATCACAGGTTTCTACCAGACATGAATTTTATAAATGAATTCATAACAGTTTAAAACTAAAATCCAATAAAACTCCTTTGGAGTTGGAATAAGTTTCTCCAACATTTCAATTCACTACTGTAGATGCTAGCCTAGTGAAATACACCTGGTAGAGTTGGCAGAATGTACTTCCCAAGTTTGGGGGGATAAACGCAATTGAGAGGTGTTGGGGGAAACTACAGGTCTGAATCACGAGCTTCCAAAGTATCATAAGAAATGGTGGATCTGAGTAACTGCCGGCAGATTAGCATTTCAGGGGGGAGTTCTGGGATGTCTGACCAGGCTACCACTCATTTAGACTGAATACTTTCAGATAATCTAAGGGACACTAACCATCAGCACTGAGCCCTAGGCACACGTTCATATGACAGACGGAAGTGCCCACTGCCTCTGGGAGTCACTGTCTTGAACAGATAGCTAAAGAAACTAAAGAAACAATATATGCTGAGCAAATGGTATTTAGAGAGGGAGGGAGGGAGAGACGAAGAGAGGAGAAAAGAAAACAAATAGAAAAGGAAAGAAAAGGGAAAAGATATAAACTACTCTTGAAATTAGTTGTAAAAGGAAACAATGGTTTATCGGAAGGCAAGATCTATGTGACTAAAAAAGTTTGCTTCATGCTTGGGTTGTCAGAAAACTGAAAAGCAAGTTTAATGGCCAAGCATCTGAACGCTGCTCCACTCTGATGCCTCCACACGGCGGTTCTCTGTAAGAGCAGCATCTCTAGCATGGTGCTTTAGCCTGGAAGCCACGAGGAACTCACGTGGAAATGAAGCATGGATGCTCAGATATGCTGAATATAAAACAAGAATATGGAGATCAGAGGCTGAACCAGCAGGTAACCGGAGGGCCCTGAGAAAGGACCGAGTTCTACCAGGGCTCAGACCAACGGCTTAACCCTCTCCGGGAATTAACCGCCTTTTCTAATGGGAGTCACAGACCCTCTTCCTCGGAAAAAGGCACATAAATACACCTACACACAAAACCTGGAGGGGTTTAGAGATTTCTTGAAGTCTATCCACTACCTTCTGGGAGTTCACGAACCAAGCTTATGACCCCTGAGGTTATGACAAAAGCTAGTTTCAAAAACTGAGTCAGAACCATTACGGAACTCCCCACAAAAAATTCTGTGTGTCTCATGAACACCGCATCTATGCAGCAGTCAGAGTCACAGGCTTTCAGATCAAGCGCAGCATGACTCTGGTATGCATATTCAGCAGAAGCACTGCACACGTTTAGCCTAAGAAACCTCAGGATCCAGTGAGTGGAAGCCGCTCAGTCGTGTCCGACTCTTTGCGACCCCATGGACTATATAGTCCATGGAATTCTCCAGGCCAGAATACTGGAGTGGGTAGCTATTCCCTTCTCCAGGGGACCTTCCCAACCCAGGTCTCCTGCGGATTCTTTAACAGCTGAGTCACAAGGGATCCAGTGGGCCCTGCAAAATGACAGAGTCCATGAACCCTCCCGACGTCCCTAGAAGAGGCTCCTTCCCGCTTTGCTGGGTCCTGAGTTCGTCTCTAGCACCCCGGGTGCTGGATGCTCCCAGAGCAGAAGCCCCCTGAGAAAGCAGAAGCAACACGCCTCAGGGCCAGGAAGGAGAAGCGGCACCTGGCACCTGGCAACTGCAAGCAGCCGCTGCACTGCTTGAGGGCTGGCAGTCTGAGCGCTCGGGTCAAGCAGACCAGAGCTGAACTGTCACCTAAGACTGGGGTCATTTTCCAGCTGTGTGACCTTGGTCCTCTTCAGGTCCCAGTTTATTAATCTGGAAAAGGGGATAATGCCCCCACCTCCTGGGGTCGCAGGGCAGGTGAAGACCTGAACTTGGTGCCCAGCACAGAGCACAATGACTAAAGCAGATACTTACTGAGCAAATCGGTAAGATCAGGTCAGTATTTCTGTTTCCAATTAATTTTATACTTAAAAACGCAGTTTTTCTTCTAGAAAATTTAATCCAAAGAATAATGTGTGGTTACAAAAAAAAAAGACAATATTTAAGTGTTTCAAGCAGAAAGTTCAAGAACTAACTCCTCTCCCCCCTCCACCATGAGACAACCACTACTCTCCCAGGAGGTAAAGAGCCCCTCTGGACCGTTCACAAATGAAGTTACAAACAGGTGCACGCCCACCTCCCAGGACGCCGTCTACTCCAGGCTCACACCAGCCGCTAACAGCTCATCTCAGTGTTTTAAGAAATCTCTCCATTCAGTTTCCTTTTATAGACACACACACGAATGTGAACGAATGTTCATTCAGCACACACTTACTAAGCACCTACTATGCACCAGGCACCGACTCACATCAGTGAACAAGACGCGCTCTCTCTCCTGTGGAGCTCACAGTCTTTCCAAAGGAACTGGATAAGGGACAATAAGCCCAGAGAGTTCCCTGGGGGTCCAGTGGTTAGGACTCTCCACCGTCACTGCCAAGGGCCTGCCTAGGCTCAACCCCGGGACAGGGAACTGAGATTCGGCAAGCTGCAAGGCTCTACCAGACAAGAAAATCAGGTACTGTCTTAGACAGTAAAGAGAACTATTTTAAAAAAATTAAAGGACATTCAAGCAGATAAGGGGGCAGAGTAGCCCATCCTGGTCAGGAGAGGTCTCACGGAGAAGCGACAGAGCAAAGCTCGAAGGCTGTGAGGAATGAGGACAGCCCGAAGGCAGCAGAGCGCCCAGCAGGCGGGGGAGACGGCAGGTGGAACCAGAGGCTCGGAAGGACGGGGCCCCTCTGGAGCGGCATGGAGCCACCATGGGGCTGAGTGGAAAGGACACACGACTCGAGTTTCCCTTTAAAGAGACTCTGGGTCTCCTCTCTCTCTCTCTCTCTCTCACACACACACACACACACACACACTCATACTGCCTGCCATCAACCTTTTCCCATTAATTTTAGCACTCACTGGTAATTCTTGATTCTTATGTTAAGCAGGTATTACTATGGTGGCTGCCAAATTTTCTAACTCCTCCTGGATTTACTAGTTCACGTTCTCCTGAAGGAATGGCTTTCCTGTGGCTATTTTTATGTGATACAAACACCCCCCGTTTCTTTCTCTGCTGCTTTACCAATTTAAATCAGCGTGGACAACACATGGGCTACGATGGCTTCTGAGGACTGCAATCCATGACCACCACATCTGCCTTGGCATTCAACAGGCCCCGGCGTGGCCCCCAGGAGCCAAACTGGCTTCTGTGTCCAGGGCACACGCCCCGTCGCTGTGTGAGCGCTCGCCTAGCTTTGGCCTGAGAAGATACTCTGGTTCACCCTGTCCTTCCTCTGTCCCTGTCTTGGAAGCAGCCATTTCTCCAAAGAGCCTGGTTCTTATTAGTGAGAATGATGTTTAGAAACTAAGATGGGGAAAAGAAATTCATGCATGGTTCCTAGAGTCTCCGCGCTTGTAGACCTCAGCAGACAGACTGGGACACACACGCACAGGGGTATGTGTGCACACACTTGTGTCTCTTTCTAGATCTATCTGCATGTACATATTCAAAACAATTAGTTCACACTGATACTCTGGTTTCAATCCAATACCTAGGACTTATTCTAGCATTTTCCTTTTCTTTCTTTTTTTTTAATAATGTCCCTCTGCAAAAGAAGAAATTTGGTTTCCATTATCTACAATTGATTTCCTTATTTGCTCAATCCAAGAATATACACAAAGCGGCTTCAGAATTGTTAACCCACAACCTCTCTGAAAAACTGGCAAAGTACCAAGAGTTTCAGTATTTCTTCACAAGGTCTAACAATCCTTAGTCTCAGGATCTGGAGTCACGATACTGTGTTCAAAGGTTACCAGGGTTCCATCTCCATCCTTTCCCCAAAGTGCAATTACATTATTCATTTCAAATATAGTTAAGTTTGTTATTTCTATCTGCATTCCTTTAAAAAAAAATCCACTCTGGCCGATTATTTATTTTTTGCATATGTGAAACATTACCATGGTTCTAAAAGTCAAAACCATGTAAAACGACGTTCTCAGAGAAACGCCCCCTCCCTCCACACATCCATCCTACGCTACTGCCACCCACCTCACTCTGATCAACTGGTTTCCAGTTTATCATCTTTTCTGTGTGTTTCTTCTACAAATAAGATAATGGGTATTTTTTAAAAAAAATCTCCTTTCTAACAAAAGAGGAGGCATATTAAGAATCCTCTTACACTTTGATTTTTTTCTCTTAATGTATCCTAGAAATCACTTCAAATGAGTCATAAAGGTTTTTCTCATTCTTTTTTTTAAAGATGAAAAAAGAAATGGATGGCTCCATCGTGCAGCTGTATTTATTCAATCCCTTTCCTCTGCACAGGTATTATGGTTATTTCCAGTATTTTGCAACTACAAACAAGGTACAATTAATAATCCTGTGCACATGTATATTTTCACACTGCTGGAGGTGTGTCTTCAGGGTAAATTCCTAGTAGCACTGCTGGGTCAGAAGGTAAAAGCATATATCGTGTTATCACACATTGCCAAATCCCCTCCAAAGTGGTTGCACCAATTTGCATTCCCACCAGCAATGTACAATGGTGGCTGTTTCCTTACAGGTTCACCAACAGAATGTGTTGTTATACTTTTTAATTTCTGCAAATCTGGTAGGTGAGAAACCGTACCTCACTGCATTTTAATTTGCATCTCTCTAATTATGGGTACGGTTGAACATCTTTTCATATGTTTAAGTACCATTTTTATACCTTTTCGGGGGACTGTCTCTTTTCCTCATTTTCTATTCCATTTTTGGTCTTTTTACCCTTTGTAAGAGTTTCTACTCTTTGTAAGGCTAGGTATACTAGGCCTGTATCTATGATATACATCCCAGCAAGTCGCCGGTCTTCAGACTTTGTTATTATTTTTTTTTCCTTTTTATGGTAGAGGTCCTATTGATTTTAGGTAGTACCTTTATCACATGCTAAATTTTTATGTAATTGAATCTACTTCAGGCTTCCTTGGTGGCTCAGACAGTAAAGTATCTGCCTGCAACACGGGGGAGAGACCTAGGTTCGATTCCTGAGTCAGGACGATCCCCTGGAGAAGGTAATGGCTACCCCTCCAGTATTTCTGCCTGGAGAATTCCATGGACAGAGGAGCCTGGCGGGCTACAGTCCATAAGGTCAATTTGATTCTAGAGGTAGACTGCACTTATATTCTATTCTACCAGCCTGTTTATCTAGCATGAATCAGCACCATACAGCTTTAGTTATTGAGGCTTTAGAGTGTGTGTCAATGTCCAACGGGGCAAGTGCCCTGGCAGCTTCTGTGCCTTTCCATTCTTTCTTGCATGCTTCTTTTATATATGAACTTTAAATCAACTAGAAGGAACTCTTTAATGACTGTATTATATTTGTTCACATTCACTGATATGACTGATACATGTGGTCTCAATCTGATCACACGACAGTACAGTTACTATGTGCCTCATCTTTACAATGCTGCTTTTTCTCTAAGAGATGTTTTCTTTGCTTGCTCACTCACTGATTGATTGTATTTAAGCTTATTTTTATGTATGGTGTTAGGAAGTGTTCTGTTGTTCCGTGTCCAGTTCTAACTGTTGCTTCCTGATCTGCATATAGGTTTTTCAAGAGGCCTGTCAGGTGGTCTGGTATTCCTATCTCTTTCAGAATTTTCCACAGTTTATTGTGATCCACACAGTCAAAGGCTTTGGCATAGTCAATAAAGCAGAAATAGATATTTTTGATGCTTACTCCTTGGATGGAAAGTTATGACCAACCTAGATAGCATATTCAAAAGCAGAGACGTTACTTTGCCGACTAAGATCCGTCTAGTCAAGGCTATGGTTTTTCCTGTGGTCATGTATGGATGTGAGGGTTGGACTGTGAAGAAAGCTGAGTGCCAAAGAACTGACGCTTTTGAACTGTGGTGTTGGAGAAGACTCTTGAGAGTCCCTTGGACTGCAAGGAGATCCAACCAGACCATTCTAAAGGAGATCTGTCCTGGGTGTTCTTAAGCGTCTGCCTGCAATGCAGGAGACCTGGGTTCGATCCCTGGGTTGGGAAGATCCCCTGGAGAAGGAAATGGCAACCCACTCCAGTACTCTTGCCTGGAGAATCCCATGGATGGAGGAGCCTGGTGGGCTACAGTCCATGGGGTCACAAAGAGTCGGACACGACTGAGTGACTTCACTCCTCCTCCTCACTCCAGTACTTTGGCCACCTCATGCGAAGAGCTGACTCACTGGAAAAGACCCTGATGCTGGGAGGGATTGGGGGCAGGAGGAAAAGGGGACGACAGAGGATTCGATGGCTGGATGACATGACCAACTCGATGGACATGAATTTGGGCGAACTCCGAGAGTTGGTGATGGACAGGGAGGCCTGGCGTGCTGTGATTCATGGGGTTGCAAAGAGTCGGACATAACTGAGCGACTGAACTGAACTGAGGAAGTGTTCTAATTTCATTCTTTTTACACGTAGCTGTCCAGTTTTCTCAGGACCACTTATGGAAGGGACTATCTTTTCTCCACCGTATATTCTGTTTTATTTAGGAATGTTTATATATTTGTTCTCATGCTTATCTTTGTACCTGTAACATTTTAATGCCCTTATATTCCCCTTTTCTTAGATACCATTTTAGCATTTTGTCAACTTTTAATGGAATCCTTTAAGTTTTATCTATTACATATCTAGCAATCAAATAGTTCATTTTACTTTCATCTTTATCCCTTACCTCTGTATTAGAACACATAACATTTATAATATTAATACTTTGGCCTCAGCATGACCTTTGTTTTCATCTTATCTCAACAATTAAATACATTACACACTCACTCTTGGTCCTTAGGCTGAAGTTTTCCCATTCATCTCTTCGGAGCATTAATCTTATTCTCCAGAAGACTCCTTGAGATTGGCTAATGCGTACAGAATTCTTGTGTGTTTAAAATGGTTTTTCTTCAATACTTGAAAGACATATTTATGTTTGATTCACAATTTCTTCGAAAATGCTGCTCTGTCAATGTCTTCCTTTAGATATTGTTTTCAAGACATTTGACGCCAGTTTACATCTTTTGCCTTGTAATTTATGTTTTTGTTTTTTTGCTTGGAAGCCTTGAGGATTTGTTCTTCATCTTTAAAGTCAGCTAGCATTACTAGAATACAGCTCAGACTTGATTGTTGTTGGTCAGTTTTCCTAAGTACACAGTGAGACATTTCAATGTGCAAATTTAGACCTTTCATTTGCAGGAATTTCTCTTAGATTACAGCTTTACATATTGGGTCTGTTCCATTACTTCCTTTTCCTTCTTTGAGGACTCCAATTATGTACACGTTGTTTCTTCTCTGAGTTTCATTTGAACCACTCTCTCTGTGAACCTTTCTCCTTCATTCTTCACCTTATTTTCACAACACCTCTTGGTTGTTTCCCAGCCTTTCTTCAATGCCCTTTATTAAATCTCATGTGAATCTACTCTTCCTCGAGCATCTTGAGATTTAGCCTTAATTTCGGATAGAATTTTATCATTTTTCCTGTACAGTGAATCCATCTCATTGCTTCACCTTTTGCCCGCTCCTGTTTCTGCTTTCTGGACTCCTGATGTAAGGGTATGTCTTGCTGCCTCTGCAAATGCTTGAGGATGCTAAGCTTAGAGCGCTGTCTGTGTTAAACAGCTTCCTTCTGCTCTGTGGTGCTTGTTTCCTTGGGGGTGGCATTTCTTTAGTTGAAGTATTTATTTCCTTTAACATTTTATTACAAAGAACTTTAAATATTGCAAAATTGAGTTTTGGATGAATACCTGTATCCTCATGAGCCAGATTCCACAACTGTTATCATTTTGTTCTAACATATATACTCATCTGTCTGGCCATTTATGTTAGTTTTTGGAAGAGTTTAAAGTTGCAGACATTAGTACAGTTCCTCCCTGAACATGAAAGCAGGCATGACAGTACCTTTTGAGGTAAAATTTACCTCCAATAAAGTGCATAAACCTTTAAAAAGCACCATTCTCTGAACTCTGGCAACTGCATACAGCCATATAAATCACATGTTCTCAAAATTCAGAGCACTCTCACTACCACCACCATCTCCCCATGCCCCTCCCAATGTGTGTCTGCTCCCTCCCTTCCAGTGGGGGGTGGGGTCACACACAGTCCTGCCTTTGGCCCCCTGCTCCGGTCCACCCTGACACGGCATGCAATGCCGCCATACGCATATACTCTTCTATAATATATTGTTCCCTCAGCAAAAGCTGACGGGTGTGCAAGTGACAGCTCACTAGGATGTGCTTGTTTCTTGTTTACACATAATTTGGAGTGTGGGCATTCTTGGTCTTGGTCACATTTAAGGTGTAGTTTTGTAGTTTTGTTTCTGCTTTTCCGTACTCTTTGGAGGATATGTGGAGAGACCTAAATTTAAATAACCATTCATAACACTTCTGAGTGTGAACATTTTCAAACATAAAGGAAGAGAGACTGACTAATATTCACCCAAATTAAAAAACTACCAAAATTTGCCACACTCAGATTCGACCCCTGGTCAAGGAACTCAGATTCCACACGCTGCAGAGCCACGGAGCCTGCGTGCCGCAACCAGAGCCGTGCAGCGCAACAGAAGACCCTGCGCGACGCAGCGAGGAGCCCAGGCAGAGAAAAAGCGACTGTGCGCATGTGCTCAGAAATGGAGAAGGGGATGGCACCCGCTCCAGCATTCCTGCCTGGAGAATCCCATGGACGGAGGAGCCTGGCGGGCTACAGCCCACAGGGTCGCAAAGAGTCGGACACGACTGAGCGACTTCACTTAGAAATACATATATTTGTGTTAAATCCTCCCTCAAAAAAGGAGAATGAACAAAGAGGAAGGAATATCAATTCCTACAGGACAGAGGTGGGGGAAGTGGGCAGGGGGACCCTCACAGGGGTGAAGGTTGCAGATAATGTTCTAGCTCTGAGGCTGGGTGGTAGATTTATTATTTTATAATATTATTAACATATTATTAATTAATAGTATAACTAATGATGTTATTTTTCTATTATTAAATAAATATGAATGAGCCATGTCTGGATCAATGATGACAGTGTGATGATCAATTAAGGATTGTGACTGACTTTAACCTGAAGTTAAAACTTGAACAGTCAACTGCCCAGCCGACCACAGTCTGCGGCGACGTCTCGCCTCCTCCCCGTCCTCCTTCGCTGCCCGCACTCCGGCCACCGGCCGCCTAGCCTCCTGGGTGGGATCTGGACACGCCCACTGGCCTGGGCTCGGGTCTCTGATGCTGTGCTGCCTCTCCTGGGCCCAGCTCCTGGCTCACCTCACTTGCCATGCTTTTGTGGTTTTGTTTGCTTCTGCTCCCCATACCACGCGCTCTGCCTCTCTCCGCTCCCTGTCCTGTTCTCCCCCAGGTCCCCGCAGTCAGCATATTCCACAGTGCCCGGCTGGTCTCCCACCCATGAGTGCAATGCAGGTGCCCTGAGAGCAGGGATGGCGGTCAGTGCTGAACAGAACCCAGCACTACGCCTTCCTCTCCTGGTGCTCTGGTTACTGAATAAATACACAAATGGTTCAGCAACCTAGCTCACAAAAGAGCCTGACGCTTGATCTGGACTTACCCAAAAGGCCCACCTTCACTGGAACTCCCAGGGCACCATGGTTTAACATCATGCTGTCTGAAACAAGCTCCAAGACGACCCGACACGGGTGGGGAATGCGGCTTTGGGGCTCTACCCCAGAGCCACTGAACCAGAATTTCTGGGCACCCTGCCAGGAATATGCACTGTCCACAAACCACACTGGTGACTCTTGAACCGCTAAAGTTTGAGAACTACTGAACCCAGCAGAGGAATCAATGGCCAAAACAGTTAAGCAGTTTAGCTGTTCAATGGTCTTTCCCATTTCAGAGAGCTTGAGATACAGTGAAATGAGACGATGAGTCTCATGGTGTGAAACAGATGTATCATTCAAGAACAAGGCACGAATACGCTAAAGAAACTGAGGGCTGGTAAAAGTGTACATTAAAGAGACTGATAAGTGAGTTTTATCTGCTGCAAACCATATAACATATAAAGAAAGATTAATTTATAAGATATTAAGGTATGTTTCAAGTATCATGACTGAAGGTTCATTTTTCCCTTCTCTTACATTTTCATACCTAGTGGATCAGTAAAACATAGTGGATTAATATTTTAAATGCCGAAAGGAGCCAGCTGCTTGTTCTAGTCTGACTCAGTTAAGCTCTTACAATATTTTGACTATTCGAAGAAATTAATAATGGGATGTTAGGCGGTAGATTAACTGAAACTAAATATCAACAGAGCTAGATTTATTTTTGGATGACTGAGCTCATCTCTTCAAAGAACGGAAGCAGGATTCATTGTATCATGAGTTATTAACTTACACAACACGAAACAGCCCCTGAACAGAGCCGGCCACAGCAGTTAAGGCTTACCTAAGGGGCTGAAAGTGTAGACTTCACATTCGCCATGACTGGGCTGTCCAGGCTCCAGTCGGTGACCCCAGGCTCACAGAGACGCCAGGAGCAGTTCAGAGGATAACTGCCTGGAGAGCTCTGGAAGCAGCTAGTACTGAGGCCTGTTCCACCTCCCCTAAACAATAGGTCCCCCTTGCAGCCGTGGGGAGAGACTGACACAGCCAGAAGGGAAAGACGCTTTTCTGCGTCACTCGTGGCTCACACAGCGAGCCCTGACTCCGCCTCTTTCTGTCCCCCTTGCTCGCCTCCACTCTGTCTCCTGTGCCCTGCTCCCCGTGGGTCCATCAGCAGGTGTGGGCCCAGGCTTCCAGGTCAAGCACACAGCCCGGGCCCACGGGTGACTGCTCCTAAGTCTCCCAGGCTCTGAAGCCTGACGCCTCCAGGACAAGCAAAGGCAGGTTGAGCTTTCAGAGGAGCCACATTGATCCCAAATTGCCTTAAAACGCACCACTTCTACATACAGCCCTCATTTTTTCCTTTCCCCTCCTACACTGTAAAGAAGCTATGATGACAGGCTGGGACTCCTAGGAACCGATGTCTATAGCTCTAAGGCACTCTGCTGCTTCTTCGCAGGGGCTGCCTGCTGAAGGAGGAAACCAAACGGGGTCACCAAGCCTGCCTCTTGTTCACAGAATGCTCTAGACTTCAGTGACTTTATGCCATTTCCCCATGAGTGCACACAAAAAAATCCAAACGACCCTCTGTGCTCACATACCAAAATCAGAAGAGATCTGTACTGACGACAAAACCAGGAGGGACAGGCTGATCATGGAGGTCAGGCTATTAACTAGTCATTTCTGGACCGCTGTGTACAGCAGAGTGGGCAGCACACCCCTATATTTTACAGGCTGTGCGACTTTTGGAAAAAACTATCTACTCCAGTGCTCCCAACACACCCCTTCCTCTGCTGGACAGTGGCCCGCATTGGCTCGGCGGCTCGAGATAAAGCTTAAAAATATACCCCGGTGTATGTACAAGACTGCTTATGCCGCCACTATCTATCTATTCATTTCTGACGCGCACACAGCTCTAGCCATCTCTTCACCTTCCCTCCGGCTGCGCTGGGTCTTCGGTGCCGCGGGCGGGCTTTCTCCAGCTGCGGAGAAGGGGGCCCGCTCTTCTCTGTGCTGGGCAGGCTCCTCGCTGCAGTGGCTTCTCCTGCTGGTGGAGTAAGGCTCCAGCAGCATGGGCCTCAGCAGCTGTGGCGCGCGGGCTCAGCAGCTGTGGCGCGCGGGCTGTAGGGCACGCAGGATTCGGCAGCTGGGGCACAGGGGCCTATTACTTGTGGCTCAGGGCCCTAGAGCATGCAGGCATCAGCAGCTGTGGTACATGAGTTTAACTGCCCTGCAACATGTGTGCCTTTCTGGAAAAGGGATCGAACCTGTGTCCCTTGC
>SJYC01016981.1:0-23955 GCA_006408675.1 Madoqua kirkii
CTGTTGGACTGTGAAGAAAGCTGAGTGCCAAAGAACTGACGCTTTTGAACTGTGGTGTTGGAGAAGACTCTTGAGAGTCCCTTGGACTGCAAGGAGATCCAACCAGACCATTCTAAAGGAGATCTGTCCTGGGTGTTCTTAAGCGTCTGCCTGCAATGCAGGAGACCTGGGTTCGATCCCTGGGTTGGGAAGATCCCCTGGAGAAGGAAATGGCAACCCACTCCAGTACTCTTGCCTGGAGAATCCCATGGATGGAGGAGCCTGGTGGGCTACAGTCCATGGGGTCACAAAGAGTCGGACACGACTGAGTGACTTCACTCCTCCTCCTCACTCCAGTACTTTGGCCACCTCATGCGAAGAGCTGACTCACTGGAAAAGACCCTGATGCTGGGAGGGATTGGGGGCAGGAGGAAAAGGGGACGACAGAGGATTCGATGGCTGGATGACATGACCAACTCGATGGACATGAATTTGGGCGAACTCCGAGAGTTGGTGATGGACAGGGAGGCCTGGCGTGCTGTGATTCATGGGGTTGCAAAGAGTCGGACATAACTGAGCGACTGAACTGAACTGAGGAAGTGTTCTAATTTCATTCTTTTTACACGTAGCTGTCCAGTTTTCTCAGGACCACTTATGGAAGGGACTATCTTTTCTCCACCGTATATTCTGTTTTATTTAGGAATGTTTATATATTTGTTCTCATGCTTATCTTTGTACCTGTAACATTTTAATGCCCTTATATTCCCCTTTTCTTAGATACCATTTTAGCATTTTGTCAACTTTTAATGGAATCCTTTAAGTTTTATCTATTACATATCTAGCAATCAAATAGTTCATTTTACTTTCATCTTTATCCCTTACCTCTGTATTAGAACACATAACATTTATATATATTAATACTTTGGCCTCAGCATGACCTTTGTTTTCATCTTATCTCAACAATTAAATACATTACACACTCACTCTTGGTCCTTAGGCTGAAGTTTTCCCATTCATCTCTTCGGAGCATTAATCTTATTCTCCAGAAGACTCCTTGAGATTGGCTAATGCGTACAGAATTCTTGTGTGTTTAAAATGGTTTTTCTTCAATACTTGAAAGACATATTTATGTTTGATTCACAATTTCTTCGAAAATGCTGCTCTGTCAATGTCTTCCTTTAGATATTGTTTTCAAGACATTTGACGCCAGTTTACATCTTTTGCCTTGTAATTTATGTTTTTGTTTTTTTGCTTGGAAGCCTTGAGGATTTGTTCTTCATCTTTAAAGTCAGCTAGCATTACTAGAATACAGCTCAGACTTGATTGTTGTTGGTCAGTTTTCCTAAGTACACAGTGAGACATTTCAATGTGCAAATTTAGACCTTTCATTTGCAGGAATTTCTCTTAGATTACAGCTTTACATATTGGGTCTGTTCCATTACTTCCTTTTCCTTCTTTGAGGACTCCAATTATGTACACGTTGTTTCTTCTCTGAGTTTCATTTGAACCACTCTCTCTGTGAACCTTTCTCCTTCATTCTTCACCTTATTTTCACAACACCTCTTGGTTGTTTCCCAGCCTTTCTTCAATGCCCTTTATTAAATCTCATGTGAATCTACTCTTCCTCGAGCATCTTGAGATTTAGCCTTAATTTCGGATAGAATTTTATCATTTTTCCTGTACAGTGAATCCATCTCATTGCTTCACCTTTTGCCCGCTCCTGTTTCTGCTTTCTGGACTCCTGATGTAAGGGTATGTCTTGCTGCCTCTGCAAATGCTTGAGGATGCTAAGCTTAGAGCGCTGTCTGTGTTAAACAGCTTCCTTCTGCTCTGTGGTGCTTGTTTCCTTGGGGGTGGCATTTCTTTAGTTGAAGTATTTATTTCCTTTAACATTTTATTACAAAGAACTTTAAATATTGCAAAATTGAGTTTTAGGATGAATACCTGTATCCTCATGAGCCAGATTCCACAACTGTTATCATTTTGTTCTAACATATATACTCATCTGTCTGGCCATTTATGTTAGTTTTTGGAAGAGTTTAAAGTTGCAGACATTAGTACAGTTCCTCCCTGAACATGAAAGCAGGCATGACAGTACCTTTTGAGGTAAAATTTACCTCCAATAAAGTGCATAAACCTTTAAAAAGCACCATTCTCTGAACTCTGGCAACTGCATACAGCCATATAAATCACATGTTCTCAAAATTCAGAGCACTCTCACTACCACCACCATCTCCCCATGCCCCTCCCAATGTGTGTCTGCTCCCTCCCTTCCAGTGGGGGGTGGGGTCACACACAGTCCTGCCTTTGGCCCCCTGCTCCGGTCCACCCTGACACGGCATGCAATGCCGCCATACGCATATACTCTTCTATAATATATTGTTCCCTCAGCAAAAGCTGACGGGTGTGCAAGTGACAGCTCACTAGGATGTGCTTGTTTCTTGTTTACACATAATTTGGAGTGTGGGCATTCTTGGTCTTGGTCACATTTAAGGTGTAGTTTTGTAGTTTTGTTTCTGCTTTTCCGTACTCTTTGGAGGATATGTGGAGAGACCTAAATTTAAATAACCATTCATAACACTTCTGAGTGTGAACATTTTCAAACATAAAGGAAGAGAGACTGACTAATATTCACCCAAATTAAAAAACTACCAAAATTTGCCACACTCAGATTCGACCCCTGGTCAAGGAACTCAGATTCCACACGCTGCAGAGCCACGGAGCCTGCGTGCCGCAACCAGAGCCGTGCAGCGCAACAGAAGACCCTGCGCGACGCAGCGAGGAGCCCAGGCAGAGAAAAAGCGACTGTGCGCATGTGCTCAGAAATGGAGAAGGGGATGGCACCCGCTCCAGCATTCCTGCCTGGAGAATCCCATGGACGGAGGAGCCTGGCGGGCTACAGCCCACAGGGTCGCAAAGAGTCGGACACGACTGAGCGACTTCACTTAGAAATACATATATTTGTGTTAAATCCTCCCTCAAAAAAGGAGAATGAACAAAGAGGAAGGAATATCAATTCCTACAGGACAGAGGTGGGGGAAGTGGGCAGGGGGACCCTCACAGGGGTGAAGGTTGCAGATAATGTTCTAGCTCTGAGGCTGGGTGGTAGATTTATTATTTTATAATATTATTAACATATTATTAATTAATAGTATAACTAATGATGTTATTTTTCTATTATTAAATAAATATGAATGAGCCATGTCTGGATCAATGATGACAGTGTGATGATCAATTAAGGATTGTGACTGACTTTAACCTGAAGTTAAAACTTGAACAGTCAACTGCCCAGCCGACCACAGTCTGCGGCGACGTCTCGCCTCCTCCCCGTCCTCCTTCGCTGCCCGCACTCCGGCCACCGGCCGCCTAGCCTCCTGGGTGGGATCTGGACACGCCCACTGGCCTGGGCTCGGGTCTCTGATGCTGTGCTGCCTCTCCTGGGCCCAGCTCCTGGCTCACCTCACTTGCCATGCTTTTGTGGTTTTGTTTGCTTCTGCTCCCCATACCACGCGCTCTGCCTCTCTCCGCTCCCTGTCCTGTTCTCCCCCAGGTCCCCGCAGTCAGCATATTCCACAGTGCCCGGCTGGTCTCCCACCCATGAGTGCAATGCAGGTGCCCTGAGAGCAGGGATGGCGGTCAGTGCTGAACAGAACCCAGCACTACGCCTTCCTCTCCTGGTGCTCTGGTTACTGAATAAATACACAAATGGTTCAGCAACCTAGCTCACAAAAGAGCCTGACGCTTGATCTGGACTTACCCAAAAGGCCCACCTTCACTGGAACTCCCAGGGCACCATGGTTTAACATCATGCTGTCTGAAACAAGCTCCAAGACGACCCGACACGGGTGGGGAATGCGGCTTTGGGGCTCTACCCCAGAGCCACTGACCAGAATTTCTGGGCACCCTGCCAGGAATATGCACTGTCCACAAACCACACTGGTGACTCTTGAACCGCTAAAGTTTGAGAACTACTGAACCCAGCAGAGGAATCAATGGCCAAAACAGTTAAGCAGTTTAGCTGTTCAATGGTCTTTCCCATTTCAGAGAGCTTGAGATACAGTGAAATGAGACGATGAGTCTCATGGTGTGAAACAGATGTATCATTCAAGAACAAGGCACGAATACGCTAAAGAAACTGAGGGCTGGTAAAAGTGTACATTAAAGAGACTGATAAGTGAGTTTTATCTGCTGCAAACCATATAACATATAAAGAAAGATTAATTTATAAGATATTAAGGTATGTTTCAAGTATCATGACTGAAGGTTCATTTTTCCCTTCTCTTACATTTTCATACCTAGTGGATCAGTAAAACATAGTGGATTAATATTTTAAATGCCGAAAGGAGCCAGCTGCTTGTTCTAGTCTGACTCAGTTAAGCTCTTACAATATTTTGACTATTCGAAGAAATTAATAATGGGATGTTAGGCGGTAGATTAACTGAAACTAAATATCAACAGAGCTAGATTTATTTTTGGATGACTGAGCTCATCTCTTCAAAGAACGGAAGCAGGATTCATTGTATCATGAGTTATTAACTTACACAACACGAAACAGCCCCTGAACAGAGCCGGCCACAGCAGTTAAGGCTTACCTAAGGGGCTGAAAGTGTAGACTTCACATTCGCCATGACTGGGCTGTCCAGGCTCCAGTCGGTGACCCCAGGCTCACAGAGACGCCAGGAGCAGTTCAGAGGATAACTGCCTGGAGAGCTCTGGAAGCAGCTAGTACTGAGGCCTGTTCCACCTCCCCTAAACAATAGGTCCCCCTTGCAGCCGTGGGGAGAGACTGACACAGCCAGAAGGGAAAGACGCTTTTCTGCGTCACTCGTGGCTCACACAGCGAGCCCTGACTCCGCCTCTTTCTGTCCCCCTTGCTCGCCTCCACTCTGTCTCCTGTGCCCTGCTCCCGTGGGTCCATCAGCAGGTGTGGGCCCAGGCTTCCAGGTCAAGCACACAGCCCGGGCCCACGGGTGACTGCTCCTAAGTCTCCCAGGCTCTGAAGCCTGACGCCTCCAGGACAAGCAAAGGCAGGTTGAGCTTTCAGAGGAGCCACATTGATCCCAAATTGCCTTAAAACGCACCACTTCTACATACAGCCCTCATTTTTTCCTTTCCCCTCCTACACTGTAAAGAAGCTATGATGACAGGCTGGGACTCCTAGGAACCGATGTCTATAGCTCTAAGGCACTCTGCTGCTTCTTCGCAGGGGCTGCCTGCTGAAGGAGGAAACCAAACGGGGTCACCAAGCCTGCCTCTTGTTCACAGAATGCTCTAGACTTCAGTGACTTTATGCCATTTCCCCATGAGTGCACACAAAAAAATCCAAACGACCCTCTGTGCTCACATACCAAAATCAGAAGAGATCTGTACTGACGACAAAACCAGGAGGGACAGGCTGATCATGGAGGTCAGGCTATTAACTAGTCATTTCTGGACCGCTGTGTACAGCAGAGTGGGCAGCACACCCCTATATTTTACAGGCTGTGCGACTTTTGGAAAAAACTATCTACTCCAGTGCTCCCAACACACCCCTTCCTCTGCTGGACAGTGGCCCGCATTGGCTCGGCGGCTCGAGATAAAGCTTAAAAATATACCCCGGTGTATGTACAAGACTGCTTATGCCGCCACTATCTATCTATTCATTTCTGACGCGCACACAGCTCTAGCCATCTCTTCACCTTCCCTCCGGCTGCGCTGGGTCTTCGGTGCCGCGGGCGGGCTTTCTCCAGCTGCGGAGAAGGGGGCCCGCTCTTCTCTGTGCTGGGCAGGCTCCTCGCTGCAGTGGCTTCTCCTGCTGGTGGAGTAAGGCTCCAGCAGCATGGGCCTCAGCAGCTGTGGCGCGCGGGCTCAGCAGCTGTGGCGCGCGGGCTGTAGGGCACGCAGGATTCGGCAGCTGGGGCACAGGGGCCTATTACTTGTGGCTCAGGGCCTAGAGCATGCAGGCATCAGCAGCTGTGGTACATGAGTTTAACTGCCCTGCAACATGTGTGCCTTTCTGGAAAAGGGATCGAACCTGTGTCCCTTGCGTTGGCGGGTAGATTCCTATCCACTGCACCACCAGGGAAGTCTTCACACTATCATTATTTAAAAAGCAAAACCAGAAACCACCCAAACACACAGTGACGGGAGAAAGAATAAAGTGTGTATGGTTACAGACTGAACTATCACACAACCAAGAAGATGATCAGATTGTCACGTACAACCACCAACACGGCTGCATCTTAGAAACAAGCACACAATATGATACTGTTCTTATGAAGTTCAAAATTCAACAGAACTCAATGATACATTATTTGGGGATACACGTGGGGATACATGTCCACGTGGTAACTCACACTTAGAAAAGGAAGAGGAGATGATTATCAGGATGGTGGCGATGTTGTTGGGAGGGGTGGGGGTTGAGGAGAAGAGCACATTGCTTATACTCTGCTTCTTAGGTTGGATGTGACCTCAGGTGTTCAACATTAGACTTTATAACTGACATACATATGGCATGAATTTAAAAAATAAGGAAACACTACCTGCCTGGTAATTCTGGTCATCCAAATCTTTTCTTCTGTTTTTTTTGGCCATGCTGTGCAGCATGTGGGATCTTAGTTCTTTGACCAGGGATCGAATCTGTGCCCTCTGCAGTGCAAGCTTGGAGTCTTATCCACGGGACCACCAGGGACGTCCCCTGGTCATCCAAATCTCACTCAGCACCACCATGAACTACAATCAGGGACGGGAGCAAGGAGCATCCTGGAGGCTTGGGAGCAGTGTCCTGGCCCCACGACCCAGGAGCAACCACCACCTTGGGTTCCTCACTTGTGAAATGAAAACAGTCGGTGCTGCCTCCCTCGAGGGCACGATGAGGGTGAGAGATGAGACGAGGTAACCCCAGGCTCCTCAGAGACAGGAGACACTCACTGTGTCAGCGATCGCTGCTTTCTTGGCCCTGCCTCTCTCCCCGGGGAGAATGACCCCCTCCACTCCACCCCAACCAAGGCAGGACTCCCACAACCCCAGGAGGAACAACCCCAGGTGAGGCCAGCAGGAGCGTTCCCCGGGGTGTGTGAGCACAGGCACGGGTCAAAGGATGGAAGGCAGCTGACGCCCAGTCACTTGGGCCGCAGGGCGCCAAAGGGACGCGGTCCTGCTCCTGACATCTTGGAGCCATCCTGCTTTCTCTTCTTCCTGACAGAGCAGCTCTATCTTCATGTCTGTGACCAGCCAGCATCAGTAAAGAGCAAAACAAAGACAAAAGGAAAGGCTTTTCGTCTTTAAGTTCATCAGAGTAGGTTTCTGCTGCCTGTACTCACGGAAGCCTGGCTGGCCTCCCCATCAGTCTCACTCGCCTCCCAAACTCTCAGGGTACCTGCCTCCCAGATTCACACAGCTCATTTCAGAAGAAGCTCCAGAAAACAGCTTTTAACTCTTGCCTGAACTTCATGCAGCGGTTCCCCACTGCCTACAGCACAGGCCCCACACCTCCTCCATCAGCCACAGGGAAGAGGAGACTAACAAGCCTAGGAGGGGAGGTGGCAGCCCCCTGGTCCTGCTCTCCGCCCCAGTGAAAATTCCCTTCAGCCTCAGAGATGTGTGTGGCAGCAGTGGAACGGAAACCTGCCATCTAACAAAATACCATCTTTTAAAAGTAAAAGCCAAATAAAGCCATGATGTTAAAAGTATGATTATCCACCTGGCAACCTGATTCCGAATCAGATCACCCACTGCTCTTTCTGTAAATAGGCCCCACCTCGTGTGAATTCCCATGTCAACTGGGGAAGATGACAGCTAGCTGGCCAGATGCACAGCGATCTGAATTAGCCACTCATGGCAGTCAAAATGGTGTGCATAAAACAGAATTCTGCCCTTGACTCAAGCCCCTAAACTCTCACCAGCCTATTAGAACAGAAGCTTGGTGAGAAAGCAGATGAGGCTGACAGGTCACTGTGAAATAAAAGCCCACTCTCTCACGTGGAAGTAACTCTATATCTTAACCCTGTTTACCCAGAATCCTGTTCTCTCTGCTCATTCCCATCAATGCCAAATTCCTACCTTCATCAGGAAATGGAAGCCCAATGACCCAGAAATAATCTGAGCAAACCTATCTCACTGCAGACGCTTTCGTTTTTATCTTCATTAACTCTTTGGTCCCTGTCAAGCATCCTGGGAGCAGGATTTATGTTTCGGCCGCTGGGTTTAGACGATCTTAACACATAGACAATCTGTATGTTTAACAGGGGGCAGAAAATACCGCATGTTTTGTAGACAGGTACAAATTGTTCTCTTTTTCTAGTGAAAGAACACCCTGTTATCTCATTCACTGTATTTTTCAACTGGAAGAATTTTAAAGAAAAGTAGCATGTCACCCAGATGAATGTCACTTAACTTTTTCTCACATGAAATCCCACCCATTTAATAATCCTATGTCTTTTCCCCCTCTTAAGAGAGGGGCTTCCCTGGTGGCTCAGTGGTGAAGACTCCACCTGCCAGTGCAGGAGACATGGCTTCCATCCCTGATCTGAAGATCCCACATGCCTCGGAGCAGTTAAGCTCACGAGCCACGGCTGCTGAAGCCCTCTGCTCCAAAGCCTGTGCTCTGTAATAGGAGTCGCTGCAGTGAGAGCCAGCACGCTGCAATAGAGTAGCCCCGCTCGCCACACGAGAGAAAAGTCTGCCCAGCAACGGAGACCCAGCACGGCCACAGACAAGCAAAGTTATTTGCACACACAGTAAGTCTGCCCTCCTCAGGTAAATGGACTGAGTGAGCAGCCACTCACCCTGTGTGACTGGATATTTATAAAAGTTCACAAGAGTAAAATGCTAACGTCCAAGAAATTCACACTAGGCCCCAGAGCAGCAGCGCTGGCGAGACGTAAATAACACTCAGTCCTGAAGCTTGCCTCCATGATGCCCATCAGATACCTTGCTCTACTCAGCTAATTCTCCTTTTCTGCAAATGTGGAGGCTCCGCAATATCTGTGCTCAAATGTGTATTAGGATACAGAGCCCAGAAAGCATCTCATCACTGAAGTCTCAAGCACACCTGTCTTTGGTGAATTTATGTGAATACAAACATCAATGTTTGAGGTCACGGGGCCAATTTGCTCTGAGCAGAGTCACATTAGTTCAGTTTAGGCAGTCTGCGACCCCATGAATTGCAGCACACCAGGCCTCCCTGTCTGTCACCATCTCCCGGAGTTCACCCAAACTCATGTTCATCTAGTCGGTGACGCCATCCAGCCATCTCATCCTCTGTCATCCCCTTCTTCTCCTGCTCCCAATCCCTCCCAGCATCAGAGTCTTTCCCAATGAATCAACTCTTCGCATGAGGTGGCCAAAGTATTGGAGTTTCAGCTTTAGCATCAGTCCTTCCAATGAACACCCAGGACTGATCTCCTTTAGGATGGACTGGTTGGATCTCTTTGCAGACCAAGGGACTCTCAAGAGTAGTTCAGTTCAGTCACTCAGTCATGTCTGACTCTTTGCCACCCTGTGAATTGCAGCACACCAGGCCTCCCTGTCTGTCACCATCTCCCGGAGTTCACCCAAACTCATGTTCATCTAGTCGGTGACGCCATCCAGCCATCTCATCCTCTGTCATCCCCTTCTTCTCCTGCTCCCAATCCCTCCCAGCATCAGAGTCTTTCCCAATGAATCAACTCTTCGCATGAGGTGGCCAAAGTATTGGAGTTTCAGCTTTAGCATCAGTCCTTCCAATGAACACCCAGGACTGATCTCCTTTAGGATGGACTGGTTGGATCTCTTTGCAGACCAAGGGACTCTCAAGAGTCTTCTCCAACACCACAGTTCAAAAGCATCAATTCTTTGGTGCTCAGCCTTCATCACAGTCCAACTCTCACATCCATACATGACCACAGGAAAAACCATAGCCTTGACTAGACGGATCTTAGTCGGCAAAGTAATGTCTCTGCTTTTGAATATACTATCTAGGTTGGTCATAACCGTTCTTTCAAGGAGTAAGCGTCTTTTAATTTCATGGCTGCAGTCACCATCTGCAGTGATTTTGGAGCCCCCCAAAATAAAGTCTGACACTGTTTCCACTGTTTCCCCATCTATTTGCCATGAAGTGATGGGACCAGATGCCATGATCTTCGTTTTCTGAATGTTGAGCTTTAAGCCAACATTTTTACTCTCCTCTTTCACTTTCATCACATCAGAAACAACAAAATCAGAAACCATCAGTGATAAGGTCACAGACACTTACTTCAAATACAAAATGAATTTTATAAATGACTTCCTATAAAACTTGTTTCTGTTTTAAGAGGATGTTTTTAATCAGCAGGATCCAACAGACAAGCGTTTCCATTGTCTTTGGGATACTACAAAACAGATTCACCAAAACTCATGAACTGACAGGTGATGGGAGTCTCACACTGTACTTCCTGTCTGTGAATTCTTAGATGGGCTCTGGGATTTCATTCAAAAGCAAGGAATCAGCATTCAGAATTTTTAACCTAGAGAATGCCACTAAAGAGAAGAAACATGCTCTTCACCATCTAACGGGGACTGAATTTCCATTCCTGAGCTCCGACAACACAGAAATGTGGACATGTCCCCATAGACAGGTCACACAGAACTTACCAGAAGCATGGCGGATGTCCCATTGGGTCTGGACAAGTGGATGGTCATTTCAGGGAACATCCGGTCGATGCGGCTGATCACGTCGTCAACGTATCTGAGAGGAAGAAGCACACGTTTGAGAGCCAGGCCCTCGTCCAAGAGGCACAAATCTACAGAGCACTAGAGGCTTCTCTTCTCAGTTTAAGTCTTCATCAGTGAAATGCATGTTTAAGAAGGCCAGTGGGATTTATAAGGTTTTTTTTTTTTTTTAAGCAAAAATATGACTCCCTAGTTCCTCCTCTTGCTTTCCAGAACCATTCATTTTTTTTAGTGATTTCTTTTGCTATTTACCCCCGCATTTCCATGTGATGTATTTTTAATGCCAGTTCTCGGTCTTTCATTTTTAAGGTATGACCTTGTGGCTTTCCTCTATAGTTGGGAATTTAATTCCACTGTCCTCCTGGCCGCTGGGCCCCACTGACCGGGGGCCCTCCCTCTGTCCCCTGGTTTAGGGGTGGAAGTGGCTTCCTGTTTTGCTCACCTCTGCTTGCTTCTTGTTTCCTGTTTCCTTCTCATCTCAATCACCTCAACAGTCAATTCCCTGGATTAAATTCCTTCTGTTTTAAATACCTGAAGTCATTCCCATTTTTCTGGTTTGCAGCTAACAAATTCAAATTACATCACAATTTTTGCTTAAATCAGTATTTATTGTTCACATTCTAAAATATTTGCTCATTTTTTACAGGGAATTTTTAAAAAGTCTTTATTGAATTTGTTAAACTATTGTTTCTGCTTTATGTTTTTGGGGGTTTTTTTGCACGAGGCATGCAGGCTATCTTAACTCCATAGCCAGGGACTGAACCCAACCCTTTGCTTTGGAAGGCAAAGTCTCAACCATTGGACTGTCAGGGATATCCCATCTGCATGTTTTTAATAACTGAGCCACACAGTGGCTCATGGGTAATTTACAGTTATTTTTGTTTTACTGAATTTTTACTTGATTAGTTTTCTATGTACCTATTATACCTTTTCCTTAAACTCTCTGCCTGACTCTAAAACTTCTCTCACTATGGTCAAACATATCAGACAATCTATCAGTTTACATTTTTTTTCTGGAAACACTCCTCTGAAAGTCAGTCTTCTGTTTTTCTGACCCAAATGGAAACTGTATCTCTGAAGATTTAATAATCATTGAGATTACTGACACTAAGCCCTCAGCATGGCATACACTAAAACCTCAAAAATTATAAACACTCTCACTGGACTATCATGGACATTATGAGTAGTCTGCAAAGATGCCCTCTCTTTGCAGGAAGACTCTCTCCAACCTCCACCACCCCAGTGGAGGCCCATTGAGGAAATGACAACCCACAGCATCAGCAGAGCTAGAGCTGGGTCTGGTTCAGATCCTCTGAGAGGAGAATCACAGAAGCATTTGTGTGCACTGTCCACAGTCACACGACACAAAGGGGAGCAGAATACAACAGCTGAGACTCAAAACTATCTGTTAAGGCTTTTACATTTGATTTTATACTCGTCAGATATGACAAATTAAACTACATGTCTATTAGATCAGGGACATGTAAAAGCTATGTTCTCTTGGGGAAAGAGAGAGATTAGCTCTCCACTCACAGCATGAACAGACTTCAGTGTGAAACCTGGTGCTCATGAGAGAGAGCAGACAACACAATGCCGTGAATATCAATATACAAACTGGGAAGCTGGAAAGTAATCTTGCTGATTAACTTATCAGGTTTTCCTTAGAGAATGCTCCATGCAACATCATCTCCATGGTCCTTCTAAGATTTACAGCTTCATGATGCACAACCTTAGCTCTGAGCTTAACTGCAGCAAGGAGATGAAAAGATGAAGAGAGGAGGAAAGAACCATTTTTCATTACTACCTCCTGTTTCTGGTGATGGTGGAAGACATGTGGCAAGATTCATGTCAAGAGTCAACACCAGGTCACTGGAAACATCTCTGCATTTACATACTTCTATGCTAACTCTATGTCTATGGTTTAAACTCGGTTCTTTCAGACTCAGCAGGAAGCAAAAACCTGCTGTCCTGTGTGGACAGAGGTCATTGCTAAGTATATGCTAATGGGGAGGGGGGTTGGCAATACCTTCTGAACGAATCCTCAATCAATAGCCATCATAGCTCTGGACAGCAAAATGCAAATGAACATGCAGAACTTCAGCACAAAGGTATCCTAATCTGCTCTCCCGTGTACTGTTCACCTTGAAGGGAATACTTTCTACAACACTTGTGTCTCTACTAGGCTAGGTGATGATTCCAGAACCAAGTTCAGGGTGTAGACTTCCAGGATACTAAGCCAACTACCTGACTTGCTTTCAGCAGGAGCCAGAGTTCTGAAAGGGCAGATGATAAATGTTTCTGGCCATTTTTGGAATCCTTTATATGTGAACTCTTTACTTGCAAAGGAAGGCCACGGAGGGAGAAAAAGAGTTCCTAGGAGAAATATCTAACATAGTAGTAGTAAGGTCGCTCAGTCGTGTCCAACGACCCCATGGACTGTAGCCTACCAGGCTCCTCCTTCCATGGGATTCTCTAGACAAGAGTACTGGAGTGGGTTGCCATTTCGGGAAGTAGAGGTCTGGGGAGGTATTTTTTGTCCCCTCTCTAACCAGTGACCTCAGATAAAGCTCAGCAAGCTCGATCCAAAGATTTTATTAAGCACAAATGCATTTCAAGGAGACTTTTTCCTTCCCGCATCTAACATAAAAGAGATGCAAATTTCCTTTTTACAGGTGATATTATGTGTTTGCCAAAAACAGAAAAAGTCAGCTGCATCTTTCACTGAGGAAAGTCTAAACCCTAGAAGCAAAGAAGCAATACATTTCATTTTCAAGTAGACCCAACCTTCAAAACGCAAATCCACCACTAGTACTTGACAGAAATAAGGAAAGCTTGGAAAGCCAAGTTAAAAAGCTGGAGGCTGAGGAGATGACATTTTCTTCCTGCCGGGGCTGGGGGCTGGCCTGGCAGGGGGTCCTGGCTTCCTCTCTGGCAGCACCCCCCGGCCGGTGTGCCCCGCCAGCCATGCCAGCGCGTGCAGAGCTGGGCGTGAAGGGCCAGGACAGGTAGGAACAGCGCGCTCCCGCCCTCCCACACGCCACCATATGTTCCACTCCGCTCTGCAGCAGAATCGAATTACTTTAATTTTTACCTTTGGAATATAGGCAAACAAGCGCTAACACAGCAGCGGTGACTAGTTTACACTTGAGCAGACGTGGTGCGGAACGACATTAATTTAGTGCCAAATTGAGCAGTGAGTCATAATTTGCACATATCTGTCAACCTGTTAACAGGGTAATAACTTGGAAAGATTGCTGTTCCTATTTACATTACAGAGGCCTTTCGAAAACGGAGAGCTGCTTCATTCTCCCTCCATGAAGCACGCAGCCCATCCGCTGGCTGGCTGGGCCAAGAATCAGACTTTCAGAAACATAAACTCCTAGAAATCACAGGTTCAGATCAAGGTGTGATTCATAGCTTCAATATTTTCAGGTAGAAAATGAATCTTTAAGCAATTAAAAGAATTTCGTCTCCGTGTTCTGCCCTCCCCCCCATTACAGTCAGACTCTCAGTGGTTTCTGATTCAATTTCCTTAGTGCATCTGACGGTTCCTTCTCAGGGTTTTCAAAGGCATCCTTAGCACCAAGTTTCAGTCTCAACTCTTCCAACATCTCTGCTCCATCAGAAACAATCATGCCGTTCTCAGGTCCCTAACGTTCATCTCTGAAGCCCTATAAACCTTGTTCTCTTCTGATTTTCTTCAAGGAGCTTGGCCTCCTTCTGTAAGTGTCTTTAGTCAGAGAATTAACACTGGGACCCCAGAGGTCCTCTTACTCAATGTCCCTGTCACTCTAGGGACTTAATAGCATCTCCAAGAGGTGGTCTGCTTAAGCAACAACCCTGGGACACAGCTCACAAGGCAGCCCCACTCACTACTGGACTACCAGGCTGCTTCCAACCCACTGACCAGCGTCTTCACCCCCCCTTCAGTCTTGAGCCTTGTGAAGCCACATACAGGCACTTCCTCTGAAACCTAAGGCTTTCTGCAAACACATTAAAGACTGTCAGGCTTTCCAGCTTATCGGTGCTTTTAACTCTTTCTTGGATCACAGATCCCTTTCAGAAACTGCTGAAAACAAAACTACATGTCTGCACACAGCTTTCCATACAATTCTCTGCAGTTTATAGGTCCCTTACAGTCCATTCATGGACCCCAAATTCAGAATAGCCGCTCTGGGCCTGCTCTAGAATGAGGCGCCTGATTTTCCTCTTTGTTCCTTTCTGAATGGTTAACTGTACAGTATTTTTCAATCTAGCCGCCTTCATCTTAGAAATACATGTTTATCAGCCTACAAGTGAACGCACTGGAGTGCGGTATGGGGCACACGGGATCTCCTAGCTCTGATGATCTTAAAATCATGCTTCCATGTTGGACTCCAGGGTTAATGCTTGTTCTTAAACTACTGCCTCTCACTGCTAATCTTTTCAACAAAGGCAAAGACCTACTTCTGTGACCTTAGAGGTCACATGACAGTGAGGAAACCCTTCCTCCCCGACAGCCACATCATACCTGGGCTTTACAAAAACTCCGAGTTTCTATAAAGAAAGAGCCCCCTGCCTTCCGCATCACCCCTTAAGGCATAAGTCAGGGGTGAACTCAAGCTCAAGTCCTAGGAGGGCCAAGTCCAGGTGCGGTCTGGCCCCGCCTCCTCCCTCCATGACCCCAGCAGGCTTGCAGCACCTCGCAATGGGGCACATTCCGCATTCTCTGCCTGGAGCGTTCCTCCGGTAACTCCTCCCACCCCCACACCCAGCTCAGCTCTGGGCTACAGCTTAAAGGACACTTCCTCGGGGAAACCGTGTCTGACACACCTCCTGGGCCCCCCATCACTCAGTGGCCTTCATCTCACCTCTTGGCACTTTTTAATCCTCTCTGTGTCTCCTGTCCCAGCTGTAATTAAGCAATTTTTCCGAGTGATTATTTGTTTAATGTCTATCTCCCCAACAGGTCTCTCCATGGAATCACATTACCACCTTCCATAGAAAGGCAGAATCCCAGCACATGGCCAATGGTACCTGGCACCCACCAGACACTCCTCAAATATTTGCCCAAGAAAGAGACAGGACATTCAAAGTAAGCTATGCAAATGCCAGTCAGGCAGTTATGAAACAGCTACAACACAAAGTTCTCTTTAGCAGATGAAGATCTGAGGTGTTGAAGAGTTCATTACATTAGCTAGCAAAATTCACTACCAGCAGTAGCCACAGAACCCCGCAGAAGCAACCTCAAAGAAGGCAGGAGAGACGCTTCAAAGTCTTTCTGCTTAAGACGTGTCTACAAAACCCCTGCATCTGTTTTAGGAGAAGCTCGATGCCTCGTGGAAGCAGGAGCCTTCTGAAGATGTACACTGCTTTATCAACATGCCAGTTTTCAAATGCTGCTTCTAATGAACTAATTCATTCTGCAAAAACATTAGTACAAAGATGCATGCTACCAAATCGGGATCACAATACCCCCCAAATGATATCAAGACAGAACGCGGAAGACATTTCTAAAGATACCGGTTTTGTAAAATGTTAGTTCTCTCCCTTACACAATGAAATACATGGCAAAGTATTTGTCATTAAAGCCTTAAAATAACTTGCTGGACAGATGGCTTAGCTCTCTATAAAGTCTGACCCCTCTTCAAAAGAAAAAAAAACAACCAACAAACCTGGACTCCAGCCAATGATCCCGTGTTAGTGAGATGTTTAGCAGCTCGAACCAGATATTTAAATAGCATTTACCCCACACGGTGCATACAATACATGCTGTTCATTTTCTCTACCCATACAAAATCTGAAAGTTAGGAATGCATTTATTAATAAACCACCTTCTTGGGGAAAGGGTAATGCCCAGGAGATAACAAAAAGGGAACAATTTACACCATTTGAAATGATTTAAGATTTTCCTCTACACCTGTCCAAAAATGATAAGACTGAGTGGACTTTGCCGGTGGGTAGAAACAGAAGGGGGTTTGTTTAATTACTTTGTGAGAATGAGATTGCCTGGAACTCCAACTATTAATCTCAATATGCTGAAGAAACAGGATTGGGAACTTAGGTCAAACTTGCTCACTTCTCCCAATTTGGTCAAACTTTTCAGGTTTGTAAAATATTGGAATCAACATGCCTATAAAAGGAGTTTGGTTGTTCTCTAACTGTACATTAAGAAGGAAGACCAGATGAGTTGGGGGCTTCCCTGGTGGCTCAGTTGTACAGAATCTGCCTATCACACTGCAGGAGACGTGGGTTCAATCCCTGGGTTGGGAAGATCCCCTGGAGGAGGACATGCAATCCACTCCAGTATTCTTGACTGGAGAATCCCAGGGTCAGAAGAGGCTGGTGGGCCTCCATGGTGTCTGTGTGGTCACACAGAGTTAGACATGACTGAAGCGACTAAGCAGCAGATGGTGGTCTAGTCGCTGAGTCGTGTCCATCTCTTGAGATCCCATGGACTATAGTCTACTGGGCTCCTCTATCCTCAGACGAGAATACCGGAATGGGTTGCCATTTTCTTCTCCAGAGGATCTTCCTGACTCAGGAATCGAACCTGGGTCTCCTGCATTGCAGGCAGATTCTTTACCAACTGAGCTGAGGGAAGTCGTAAGCAGCAGATGAGTTACAGACACAGAGGGGAGCCTAGGTTCCTCCACTCTCTCTCACTGCACCCTTACCACTTCTACCCAACCAGCTGCCTGCCCACTGTTAGTCTCCTTCAAGAAAAGACACTCAGGGACTTCCCTGGCGCTCCAGTGGTTAAGAACCCACCTTCCAGTGCAGGGGTCACAGGTTCAAAGCTCTAGCTGGGGAACTAAGATCCCACATGCCTGGGGGCAACTAAGCCCCAAGGTGTGTAACACCTGCTGAGCTCACGTCCCCTGGAGCCTGCGTGCCGCAACAGAGAGCCCAGACAGCCAAGGTGAATAATGAGTAATAGGCCTGAGGATCTCTGTGTTACCACAGGGAGGACACGACACTCAAAGCTTCAAAATGTCCTTAGGGAAACTCAACACCTAAGCAGATACAGATCAAGATGCTTCCTTGGAGGGGAGCTACAGCCAGACCACGGATGCAGAAGAGCGGCTTCTTCCTCTTCTCCCTGAACAGCCGATGAACTCTGAACTATGTCGGTGTGTAACCTGAAGAATCACTTGGGCAAGCAAACAAAAGCCACCTCCATTTCCATAAGGTGAAATAAATGCACACTCACCACCTAGTGACATCCAGAGTCTAACTTCCCTTCTTTTATTAGGTACAAGCAGCCTGGTAAACCCTGGTGATGTACGAACTGGAAAACATAGCAAACACCATCATAGAGACAGAATCTTTCCTGTACTATCCTAGTTTGTAACTATCCCTAGTATATCTATTAACAAATATTTATTGAGTGCCTTGGGCTTCCCTGGTGGCTGAGTGGTAAAGAATCCACATGCAATGCAGGAGTCAGAGGTTTGATCCCTGGGTCGAGAAGATCATCTGGAGGAGGAAATGGCAACCCACTCCAGTAATCTTGCCTGAGAAATCCCATGGACAGAAGCACCTGGTGGGTATAGTCCATGGGGTTACAAAGAGTTGGACATGACTGAGTGACCAAACCATCAAAACAGAGAGGTAGAGCTCACTTCGGCAGCACATGGACTAAAAGAAAAGGAGAGGTAAAGAGTTTAGTTTGTAAATTATCCCTATTGTATCTATTAACAAATATTTAATGAGTGCCTACAGTTGTCAATAATTACTGTGTTCAGGGAATGATCTTAAGTATCTAAGGATTAAAAAAACCTCAAAACTGGAATGAAAGGTGGGACGGAGGTGCAAGAGGGCGGGGACACGCGTGTACCTATGGCTGATTCATGTTGATGTACGGCAGAAACCAAGAGAGTAATGTAAAGCAATTCCTACAATGCAGGAGTCCCATGTTTGACCCCTGGGTCGGGAAGGCCCCTGGAGAAGGAAATGCAACCCACTCCAATATTCTTGCCTGAGAAATCCCATGAGCAGAGGAGCCTGGGAGACTATAATCCCTGGGATCGCACAGTCGCTCAGACACAACTCACTCACTGGCTAAAAATTAATTAATTAAAAAAAATACTGTATTAGCGGGCTCCCAGCAGGCTTTCTTTGCAGGAATGGGTCCAGCCTGTGCTTCCTGCTGGAGGAGTCAGGCTGAACAGGAAAGCAGGCCTTGCTTTCCAGTTTCCAAAGCACTTGTGTGTTCTTTATCTTGTGCGATCCCTCACCAAGTCTGTAAAACAAGAAGGGCAAGTGCAAAACTCCTGCTTTATAGACAATAGAAAAAAGGAGGTTAAGTGACCTGCCGAGGTGACAGCACAGAGTGGCTGAGCCGGCCTCAGACTGGACCTCTCTGATCCCCACCCCAGAGTCTCCCTGGCCCCCCGAGGGACTTTACAGGTCTGGGAGGACTGCACGGAAAAGGCAGACTGCCCCTTTCTCATTCCCCAGACTTTAGAAGATGACGGAGAAAGTGAGGGGTAGCATACTGACAAAATAGGATCAGTGTATGATTTTCTCTCTTCCCAATCGTTCAGCAAATACCCACTCGGTGCCCCACTGGGCCCAGGGACACAGGGATGCTCTGGTGGTCTCTGCCCTCTCAGGGCTTATACTTCATTTGGTTACAAGGCATCTTCCTTCAGAAAAAACAGGACAGCTAAGTTCAAGTTCCTTCCATTCTCTTATCGCGAGAAAATTAAAGTGCAAAGTTGGTAGGCTACAGGAAGGGGCGGAAAAGTGAATACATTTTTTGGTTTTATTTTATATTAATAACTAGGAGGTAGATGTTTTCCTCAACTTCTGTTCTTCTCGCATTAAAAAATTCGTTCAGATACTGGTGGGTCCAAGTTTTCCCTGAAATGCTTAGGCAAGGTGTTTAGCTTAGGGAAGAATTCATAGTTCCACTCAGGATCCACCTCCTCGCAAGCCCTTCCATGGTACAGAGAGGGGGGAAAAATCCCAAACAAAAATGCACACTGAGCTTTCCAACAAGACCAATTAACAAGCTGTTAAATCGGTTACCTATGTCAGAGCTGCAAAAATGCCCCCTGCAGCGCACAGCTTACTCACCCTCACACTGGGCTCCTGTAACCAAACTCTTCCCACAGGGGAAGGGCTGGCCTGGGCGTTACTGCACGGATTCCTGGGGTTCCCACACTTGCTGGTCCCCTTACTAAAGACCTCTCACACTGGAAATCATCCCTCTGCTGGAGTTTCCTCCCGGAACAATAAAAGATTCTTCTCAAACAAATCCTATGACATTAAAACCAACCCTGCAATTCTCCTGCTAGAGTAAGAAAGCTGAAAAACAGCTCGATTAATTGAGAAGACTGATATGACTATTCTAAATTGGTAATGAAGTACAACTTTACAGCCACTCTGCTTACTTAGTGCAACATCATTCATCAACAAGTCTTTCCTGGGGCGTTATAACCGCGGGATGTGGCTAGTTTTGAAACTCATGGCATTTAACCAGAATCAGGGAATCCTAATGAAAGTATCTGCCTCCCTAAGGATCAGTCTGCTCCACCTCTTGCGGCTCCTTCTTCCTTCAGTGCACCACGGCCCTCCACACTGCAGACACAACCTGCTCCTTCACAGATCCCCGCTGAGCGACAGTTTGTGTTTTCTTCCACGTTCACTGTCCAGTTCACAGTTGCCCTGGAGCAACAATCTCCAAAACGCAACGTGACACTCACAGATTGGTATGTGGTATGGACACACATTTGCCTTAGGAAAAAAAAAATTATTTATTGACGGCTGTACCAGCACATGTGGGATCTTAGTTCTCTGACCAGGAATTAAACACACATGTCCTGCATTAGACACGCAGAGTTTTAATCACTGGACCACCAGAGCCATCCCATATGGATGAACACTTTCAACTTAAATATATGTATATTGGAAAAGACCCTGACACTGAGAAAGATTGAAGGCAAAAGGAGAAGGGGGCGACAGAGGAGGAGATGGTCAGAACACAATACTTACTCAATGGATGTGAATTTGAGCAAACTCCGGGAGATAGTGGAGGACAGAGGAACCTGGCATGCTGCAGTCCGTGGAGTCACAGAGTTGGAAACGCCTAGCCACTGAACACCAACAACAGCAACGACAATAGAAAAGCATATAGGTTGCAAATAAAACCTGTGTCTCACAGGCATTATTTCTTAGAATGAGAGTTAGTTTTTAAAAATGAGTTTATTTAGAGAAAAATATGGAACTAACAGAACAGCTGACTAAAGATTATGGCAAACATCCTATAAGAGATTAAGAATGACTGAGTTTAGAAACACCCTTCAAATAAACCAGGTAATTAAACAGCTTTGTTTCGAAAGGTTTTGCTTGTTTTGGTAGATTGTGGGTTTTTTTTAAAATTCTAAATGAATCTTCACTTTGGACCTTAAAAAATCTGTTGCCACTCATACATCTGAAGCTATTGAAAACAGGATATGGATGGATACACATCCTCAGAGGGGCAAGGTGTTTAGGTCAGCAATACGGTGAAGCAAGGGCCATGCTGATCAATCACCCTGGGCGCTGACTTCACAAGAACGTGCGTCTGGAAATCTGCCACGTGAGCAAGAGACAGAGGCCTCCTTCACAGAAAATAAAATGGCTTTCAGTCCGGCACCAGCATGCATGGCCATCAGCTCCAACATTCCCTTTGCCACCCTCAAAAGGAGTGAAAAACTACCAGAACCTAGTTCTCCAGTGGAGCCAAGTCTAGGATTCTACCCATGGCAGGTGATGCTTAAGGCAGCCTGAACAAACTCTCAGATGGCACCACCGTACAGGACTATGATGGCCTCACTGAACCAGAGCCATCTCAACATGTATCATATCACCCTACACTGAGAGATCTTGCAGTAGTCTTTCAAATCACGGCTGAGAGAATCCTGGGTCGGGTGTGGAAAGATCTGGGCTCTCTCCTAGTTCCCGCTCACTCACAGGCCACAGTGGACAAAACATCTAGCCCTTCCAGCTCTGTGTCCTCTTCTCTGGACGAGATGAACTCAACAGGTCCTTCCAAATCTTGTCAATTCAGCACCCACTTTCTAAAAGCTTACTATATACACAAAGAAGCGATTTCACAGTTTCCAAAGACTATCCGTCTTCGAGTGGTACATACGGTAATCATTATAGAAAATCCAATGAATCAGAACACCCTATTCTTAACCTTTGTGAATAACTGAAATCTACTGTACTTTGGTAAAAATTTATCAGGGTTTTAACAGCAGGACTACTTCAAGTATATAGCCCTGGCATAAAACACATCGCCTTCGTCACTGTCTAGCGGGGCCCATTACTAGAAATGTCTGAAGAAACGTATTAACTAGAAAGCACTCCCACAACCAAGTCTTAGGACTCAAGATGAGTCTCTTAACAAAAACCCCAGGAAACAGCAATTCTGTAATCAAGGAAATTTTCAGGAAGGACTCTCTCCACTAGAGTTCACACACGAATATGTACTGCGGCCCAGTGGGCTGCCCTAACATGGCGAGAAGCATACTCAGAGGGTATGCGTAATTAAAGGGCACATAACAAATACACCTTTCACTTGAGGATCTCAGAGTAAAACAGATAAAAGCGAGCATTTACTTGAATGCTAATGGCTTTAGGAATAGAAGCCAGGAGTATAAGCATCCAGGTCCCGAAACGCTCAAACCTCCAAGGCCTTTCACAAGCAGAAGACCTGCTGCAAGCAATGGATGCGAATGTCCGCAGGTTTGTTTGTCGGAAAAGTCACTCCATGTAACGCTCCAAATACCCCCTACACACTACCCGTGAAGGCTGCGAAGCAGCTCTGACCTGTCAAGGCGAGTGTGTGTGCACATGCTTTCCAGTGGGTAGAACAGACTGCTCAAGAGTTGGGGATGCAGCTTATAGGGATGAAACATCTGTATCTCCTGCTAGGATTCACAGCAGTCCTCGACACAGAGGACTTGGCAAATCACCCTGTAAATGAGTTGACAACACAAGGGGTCCAAATCAAACGCTCCGAATCTGGAGGGTTATGTGTAAAAGGAGAGAGAATCAGTCCATCGTGGTAAAAATAGGTGCAGTACCAATGTGAATGATAATAAATGGATGACAAACTGGAGAGCATGCTTAGAAGATGAACACACTGAATAACCCTTTTTGGAAGCAAGGTGTACAAAGACTTCACAAGGGGAGAGAGTCTGTCTCTAACAGGATAACACAGTTACTCCTGAAACACGCAAGTGGAGGTTGCCGAGGGAAGACAGATCAATTATTCTTGGTCGATGAGAACAAGAAGAGCGAGTTCCAGCAGGGAACACTGAGGTTAAATATTAGGCAAAACTTTACAAGTAGAAAGACTGCTAGTAGAGGAGAGAGGCTGCCAGGAGAGGCACAGAAATGGCCGCCTGTAGAGGCATTCAGGGTTAAACTTGACACCTGCCTAATTATACCCGAATTATTCCTGCCACAGTTCAGGAGAGTGGGAGAAATGTGCCACCAGAGAGGTCTGCTCTGATCTAAATGAGGAAGAAAACAAGGAGGTTAAATTCCTGCTTTTCAACACGTTTAACCCTCTGGTATAAGTGAGGGTTTTACCCACTGGGCAAAACTCTTGACCCTTAAACCCATCACGCGCCTTTGAAAACGCTCTGCATCTGCTGCGGCGGGCAAGAAGTCCACACAATGGCGACTGTTTCGGAGAAAAGAAAGGCAGGCTTGCTGGAAGGTGGCGCTGGGTAACACACAGCACACCCAGACAACAGCACTTCTTCCCTGCCTGCCACGCTCTCTGACATTTCCAGGTCTTAATTCAAAGCTTGCTTTCTTTGTTGAGTTCCAAACAGGGGCATATTACTTGTTGTTAAGCAGTGTAAAGCGTTTAGGCTTGATTAGCATGACCCAGAAACTTTTCATCATTTTCAGGAAGGTTCTAAGGACCTGCTAACAAGTCTGGGAAATAGGGCTGTTTTTTGTTGTTGTTTTTTAACAGATTTCTACTGTAAATGATGACTGACCACCAGCCTCTGTGTGCCAAGGCCTAATGAAGACAGCAGGGTCCAGAGGAGAACTCCCACCTTCATTAACCAGCCAAGGAATCCCGTGTGTGTGGGGGGAGACTCTGCTTTCTTTTTTTTTTATTTTATTTTATGTTTATTTATTTATTTATTATTATTATTTTTTAAATTTTTATTTTTTGTTTAATGCTTATTCCGTTTCACAGCACTGCATTGGTTCTGCCATACATTGACATGAATCAGCCACAGGTGGGGACGATCTCCCTATGTTAAAGCCCCCTCCCACCTCCCTTCCCTGCCCATCCCCCCGGTTCATCCC
>SJYC01016983.1:0-16325 GCA_006408675.1 Madoqua kirkii
TATGCATCATTGATCTGTTATATATCTATCTATATAGAATAGATCTGTCTATATATTATACACACACAGATAGATCCATATCATAGATATATATGTATCATATATGTACATATATGAATATAATTCATAGACCATGTATATCTATGATACATATGACATATATATTTGTGTGGTAGGGCAAACGTTGAGCTCTCCAGGTGCAAAATGCTCTAGGGAAGACTGTTTGGTGTCTCTGAGAGGGTGCACAAGACCTGGGATCTCAGTCCTGATGACACAGCGGCATTTCTTGGAGGCAGCTGTAGCAGCAGTAGCAGCTGAACCCGGAAGCATGTCTCCGGCCTCACCCTCGAGGTCTCTCTGGTCTTGGGACTTTCAGCCTCAGGTGATGCTAACGCGCCGCCAGGCTCTGGAGCCTCTGCATGGACCCACCAGATAAAGAACTGCTTCCGGGAAGGGCTCTGAAGGGCTTAGCCAGGCTTTTCCAAAGGGGCGGGTGCAGGGGCTCCGAGCTCCCGGGAGCCTGGCGGCTGGAGCTCCCTCGCCTGCTCACGGGAGCCCGGGGACTGCTGCTGGCTCTGGCAGGCAGCTCCGTGAGGCGGGAGAAGGGGCGGCTGGGGGAACGCGCCCCTCCCTCTTTGCCTTCCCTTTAAGAAGCTGGCGCTAAGGGTGCTTGGGTGTGCTCCCCTGTGACCTGAGCAGCCTCCCTCAGCAGCAGGACTGGGTCACGGCTTCCCTGCTGGAGGCATCATGGGCACGGTGGGGCTGCGCAGAAAGACTCTGGAGCCGTTGGGTCAGCTGTGGGTACCAGGGAATACAGACGACGGCGACCTGGGGCCCGCGGAGCAGAAGATGCCCCTCGTCCGGAGGGCTGGCCAGGACCTGCCCTGCTCCAGGTGCAGGCGTGGAGGACGGCGGTGTCCCCACAGGAAGGCCCGTTTCTCTTCTGCGCTGCCTGGGACCAAGTGTAGGTCTCTTCCTCATAAAACAAGCAGGTAAAGGCCTGCGTGGAGATAAACGCTGAGGCGTTGAACAGCAAGAGACCCACGTTAACCCGAGTCAGAGAGCACAAAGGTTCAGAAAGCTCTTGCTCCTGGAACCCCTGTTGTGGAGGGAGTTTTCACGGTTTTCCAAAGAGGTCCACCACAAAGCCCCACGTGTTTACTTCTGTTTTTCGCCGCTAAGGTTCAGTGTTAAGTGAAACACAACTGGCGTGGCCAAGTTCCTGGGTAAGAAAGCTTGACCTGCCCTAGGAAGTCTGCTGAATGAGGCGGGTTCAGGGTATAAATCTGACTTTAATTAACTTATAAGGCCTTATTGTCAGCCTTTATGTAGCCCAAAGGCCTCCTGATTTTCTCCTTGGATTTTCTGCAGTGAAAGATTGGCCCCACTCAAATACTTTCCATGGGAGTATAATTATGTCTCACAAACGGTTTTCAAAAATCATCAGGTCCAAAGATTCCATTCGTCTTGCAAAATTCACATGGAATAAAGTCATATTTATCAATGCCATCACTCCCTCCTTTTCCTCAGTTACTTTCAAACGCTGGGATCGCCACTGCACACCCTCGCCCCCCGCCCAGCGCACTTTGCTAAAATAACGCCAGAAAGTCTTCCTGCAGAAGCTGTTGGGACACAGTTTGATAAGCCCAAGGAAACAGCAGCAACCACAGCACCAAGTCCTCAGTGAGGGTGGAAGAAGGAATTGTCTAGTTCACTTAACTCGGTCAGCCACCCCATTTCTTGATTTTTTTTAAGGAGTTGATTTCATGACACGTTTATATGCTTTTGCTTATATAACAAAGAGTAGTTACTACAATTAAAACAGTTCTTTTGTTACGTCACTGAAAGAATGTAAAGTAAAAAGAAACTAGAATCAAAATCAGGAGCAAGGTATTTGGGACTTTGGAACCGGGGACAGTGTGGGGATCGCTTCCTGCTCAGGAAGATGGGACGGAAACACGGCCATTCAGGATGCTCCTCGCCCCCTTCACTCCTGAGAAGTCATGTGAAGCGGAGACAGCCTTGGGCTCCCTGCCCTAGAACGGAGTCATCTTGATAAGTAGAGAGCCCGAGGACTCTCCTGAGTTTGAGGTATCACGCTTCTGAAACTAAGCAAATGACGCTGGGCAATGTGCTTCATCTTTCTACATCCGTGTCCCTTTCCTAAGGGAAGGCGGCACTGCCTACTGGACGGGACAGGAAGAGCCTGCATGGCGTGCTGCAGCCAGCCCTTAGCAAGCGGCGCCCTGGCCAGGCCCTATCCTGTGTGCCTCACAGCACTTAACTACTCAGTAATCCTCAAAGATAACTACTCAGTAATCCTCAGAGAACTCCGTGAGAGAGGTTAGTCTCATAAAGCCTGTGTTGCAGATGAGGAAACTGGGATACAAGGAGGTAAAAGGAAAGGAAATGACCCAACAACCCTGCAGCCAAGCCGGGATTCAAACCTAGGTCCCTGACTCTGGAGCCCTCAGCCTGCTTGTGAACAGTGGTGGGCAGTGCTGGCCACAGAATCAGACTCACATGCTTACTCTGGTCTCTCTCCAGACTGCGGTCCCTGTTTGGCTCCCTTGGTGCAATGCATGCCCCGCCCCCCCAAACCCATACACAGACATATATCCTTGCTGATTAATATACATATATATAGGCCTCAGAGTGTGTTTGCTCCAAGCAAGCTGAATTAGAGAACCACATGCTGGCAACTTGCCTCTCCTCTTATGTTGCAGTTTTACCAAATAAAAGGAATCCAGCTCATCTGCTTGGTTCCTACTTTCTGCCAGTGGCAGGTCCCAGCTGGCTCGGCGCGATCCGCATCGCTGTGTCTCCATGCAGGGTGGTTGGAGAGCGCACAGGGTTTCTGGTTGGGATGATGGTGGCACGGTGACCACACCTTCTTCCCGTCTTGCGAGTGAACTTTTGCCCCCATCCTCGTGGGACAAACTCGGAGGAGGAGGAGCTCCCTGGGCCCCTGCCCCACTCAGCCGGGCCTGGCCTTGCTGCTGTGCTGGTCTCCTGTAGGCTTTTTCTCTGGCAGACTACAACCTCCGGGGCCTCGCAGGACTGACACAGCTCTGAGAGCGGTCTTCAGCAGAGCGAGACGTCACCTGCCCCTCCAACCACAGGTGCCTGGCGGTGTCACAGCTGTGGCTGTACTGCTCAACATCCTGCAATGGGCAAGACAGCCCCCTGGAATAAAGGCTGTCCAGCCCTGAATGTCATTACTTCCATGGTTCTGGAACCTTGGTCTAGAATAACCTATAATCCCTTCTTGGAAAGTCACTTCTCGGGAGAGGGCACTGAACTAGAATGGGTATCTCTATAAGCATCTCCCGCGATACATGCCTGAAAAATGCAAATAAAAACCACAGGGTAATACCACTGTGAGCCTGGCAGAAAGGATACAACGAAAGGGGAATGCTTGGCTTTATAAGCTCCATAGCCTGTGCCTCACAGCACTTAACTACTCAGTAATCCTCAAAGATAACTACTCAGTAATCCTCAGAGAACTCCGTGAGAGAGGTTAGTCTCATAAAGCCTGTGTTGCAGATGAGGAAACTGGGATACAAGGAGGTAAAAGGAAAGGAAATGACCCAACAACCCTGCAGCCAAGCCGGGATTCAAACCTAGGTCCCTGACTCTGGAGCCCTCAGCCTGCTTGTGAACAGTGGTGGGCAGTGCTGGCCACAGAATCAGACTCACATGCTTACTCTGGTCTCTCTCCAGACTGCGGTCCCTGTTTGGCTCCCTTGGTGCAATGCATGCCCCGCCCCCCCAAACCCATACACAGACATATATCCTTGCTGATTAATATACATATATATAGGCCTCAGAGTGTGTTTGCTCCAAGCAAGCTGAATTAGAGAACCACATGCTGGCAACTTGCCTCTCCTCTTATGTTGCAGTTTTACCAAATAAAAGGAATCCAGCTCATCTGCTTGGTTCCTACTTTCTGCCAGTGGCAGGTCCCAGCTGGCTCGGCGCGATCCGCATCGCTGTGTCTCCATGCAGGGTGGTTGGAGAGCGCACAGGGTTTCTGGTTGGGATGATGGTGGCACGGTGACCACACCTTCTTCCCGTCTTGCGAGTGAACTTTTGCCCCCATCCTCGTGGGACAAACTCGGAGGAGGAGGAGCTCCCTGGGCCCCTGCCCCACTCAGCCGGGCCTGGCCTTGCTGCTGTGCTGGTCTCCTGTAGGCTTTTTCTCTGGCAGACTACAACCTCCGGGGCCTCGCAGGACTGACACAGCTCTGAGAGCGGTCTTCAGCAGAGCGAGACGTCCACCTGCCCCTCCAACCACAGGTGCCTGGCGGTGTCACAGCTGTGGCTGTACTGCTCAACATCCTGCAATGGGCAAGACAGCCCCCTGGAATAAAGGCTGTCCAGCCCTGAATGTCATTACTTCCATGGTTCTGGAACCTTGGTCTAGAATAACCTATAATCCCTTCTTGGAAAGTCACTTCTCGGGAGAGGGCACTGAACTAGAATGGGTATCTCTATAAGCATCTCCCGCGATACATGCCTGAAAAATGCAAATAAAAACCACAGGGTAATACCACTGTGAGCCTGGCAGAAAGGATACAACGAAAGGGGAATGCTTGGCTTTATAAGCTCCATAGCCCATTGCACCTTCATAAAACCACTTTGAAAACAGGGCGGTATCTAATAAAGGCAAATGTGTGCAAACTCGGTAATCCAGCAATTCCACTCCAAGGTTTGCGGCCCTCAAAGACATGTCTATATGTTCACTGAAAGGACACACTAGGATGTTTAAGCTGTATGTATACCAAAAAAAATGCCCTTCAATTGCAGAGAGGGTAAATATATTGTTCTATATTCACACAATTGCATGCTATAGAAAAACAAAGGGAATAAAGACCTTCAACTCCATACGATAGTATGAGTGACCCTCACAGAAATACTATTGAGTGAAAGACGGCAGACATACACAACAGTGTGTTATATGATTCCGTTTATACAGGAGGGCTTCCCTGGTGGCTCAGCAGTGAAAAATCTGCCTGCAGCACAGCAGATGCAGGAGACGTGGGTTCGAGCCCTAGGTCAGGAAGATCCCCTGGAGGAGGAAATGGCAACCCACTCCAGTATTCTTGCCTGGGAAATTCCATGGATGGAGGAGCCTGGTGGGCTACAGTCCACGGGGTTGCAAAGAGTTGGACACAACCTAGTGAGTGAGCATGCGCACACATTTAAATAGGGAACAAGGCAAAACTGGCCTGTGCTGTTTTAAGTCAGGACAGTGCTCATCCTTGGTGGAGAGGCACTGACTGGAAAGAAGCACGGGGCAGACCCAGGGCTGGTCACCTCTGTGTCTTGGTCTGAGTGCTGCCTGCACATGTGTGTTCAAGTTTATGAAATGTCTCAGCACTGTGGATTTGGATAATGCGCTTTTCTAAATGTATATTATTCAATAAAATTGTGCAGCTGCTGCTCTGGAGAGGAGGACAGGCATTGGATAGTTCTGTTACCTCTTCCCCTTGCACATTAGCAGCGTAGACTGGTCCAATGGCATTTTGAAATGCCCGGAGCACTGAGGGAAGCAAAGGAGGGTGGGGGAGGAAGCCCACCCAGGAGGCCTGGTTGAGCAAGAGGAAAAATTCATTTGAGAGCAGCGTCCCTGAACAGATGAATTGCCAGATGTCAACCCCGGAGTCGGCACTTGAGAAGGCACATGCGTTGGTCAGCCCGGTGTCCCCGGGGGTGAAGACGGCTGGTATCTGGAGCAGCTTCACTGGAGGGGAGGGAGGGAATTTCGAGGAGAGGCTTGCTAAGAAGTGTCCAAAGTCTTGTTTTGCAAAGACACTTTGCTCACATCACAGTTTTGATGAACCTGACGTTATCATCTCTCTCTGTGCCCCTTCATGGCTAGGGAGACCACGGACATGCTTTGAATGCAGGCTGACTTCTCATATATTTTAGTCTGTAACTAGCCATCAAATGACAATGAGTATCTGCCAGTTGTTTTTTGTTTTGTTTTGTTTTGTGTGGTTAGCTGTGCAATGCTGGGGAATTCCTGCATTCTCTCTCTGCTTCAGTTTTCTTATTTGTAAAAGGAAGATGACAATGGCATTTAAAAAGATGAACTGCTGCTTGAATAGTAGTTACTATTAAACTTATTAACATAAGTTCTCCCAATAACTCTAGCACACTGATTTTAGTGTGAAATCATGGGATCCCAAGAGAGCGCCCTGCCTGCAGCTCTGCCCTGAAAAGTTGGCCTGTTTTGGTTCTTTCTGCGGGATCCCCTTCCCAGACCCACACTCTGGGGGCAGAGGGGGGCGCCGCGTGTTTAAGGATGGGCAGCGCTGGGGGAAGGGGCCCCTCGCCCGGGAGCCCCAGGGGCACATAGTGTATGGTTTGTAACATGGTGTTAGTACTGGCGGCTGGAGACAGCTTGTCATTTCAGGCCCAGAGAAAGGTCCCGCTGTTGAAGGCTGGTGTCGGCAAATAACATATTTTAAAGGTTGTACAGCATATGGAAATTTCTATTACTGCAAACATTTGGTTTGGTTCTGTGCCTGCTCAACATAGTGCACGTTTCTAAATTAACTGTCTTCTCCATGGAGCGCGGGGGTGATTCACGGCTGTCTTCCCGGTGGGCGGAGGGCTGGAGGCCACGGCCGCACCCTCGCCTTCCGCAGCCACGGCCTGGATCGAGGCCCCGCCAGCGTCTTGGGCACAGCCAGAGCGAGCCGCCGAGGGGGCGCGGGCGCTCCAGCCGTTTTGTTCCGTGTGTACCGTACTCGCCATACTGACCCTGCCCGAATCAGGGGGAGACTAGGAAATCGCAGCCCCCAGCCTCCCATGGAAGACTGAGCCTCCGGTGGACAGAACCGGGGCTGGGTCATTCACGTTACTTCTGTGTTGGTGTCTGTATAAAGTACGGGTGTGTGCTCAGTGGTGTCTGATTCTTTGTGACCCCATGAACTGTAGCCCACCAGGCTCCTCTGTCTGTGGGATTCTCCCGGCAAGAATACTGGAGTGGCTGACGTTTCCTCCTCCAAGGGAGTTCCCTGATCCAGAGCTTGAACCCACTCTCCTGCATCTCCCGCACTGGCAAGCGGGTTCTTGACCACTTGGCCATCTGAAAATCTCCCTGTATAAAGTATAGCCTTCTTATAATAAACACATATTATTAATGTGAATCACCTGTATAAAGTATAGCCTTCTTATAATAAACACATATTATTAATGTGAATCCACTTTTTGGAGCCATTGTTTGGTTTTTGATGCTAAAAAGATTAATGTATATTTAGAAAATTTGAGAGTAAAAAGTGCTGGTCAGGATATAAAATATTTCCCATAAGGTGATGGCTGCATGAATTCTTTATCGTATGCTAGTTTTGAGACTTGTTAGAAAATTCTCGTTATAAAGATGATCCCTACGTTTATGATCCAGATGTTATCACTGTTAGCATTTTTATGTGGCTTCATTGCATCTTTTCCATATCAGTGTTAATTTGCTAAATGCTAGTACATTCAATGACCATTTGTTTCGACTACTTGCTGAAACACTGGACTGGAAGAAACACAAGCTGGAATCAAGATTACTGGGAGAAATATCAATAACCTCAGATATGCAGATGACACCACCCTTATGGCAGAAAGTGAAGAGGAGCTAAAGAGCCTCTTGATGAACGTGAAAGAGGAGAGGGAAAAAGTTGGCTTAAAGCTCAACATTCAGAAAACGAAAATCATGGCATCTGGTCCCATCACTCCATGGGAAATAGATGGGGAAACAGTGGAAACAGTGTCAGACTTTATATTTTGGGGACTCCAGAATCACTGCAGATGGTGACTGCAGCCATGAAATTAAAAGACACTCCTTGGAAGAAAAGTTATGACCAACCTAGATAGTATATTAAAAAGCAGAGACATTACTTTGCCAACTAAGGTCCGTCTAGTCAAGGCTATGGTTCTCCAAAATCACTGCAGATGGTGACTGCAGCCATGAAATTAAAAGACGCTTACTTCTTGGAAGAAAAGTTATGACCAACCTAGATAGTATATTAAAAAGCAGAGACATTACTTTGCCGACTAAGGTCCGTCTAGTCAAGGCTATGGTTTTTCCTGTGGTCATGTATGGATGTGAGAGTTGGACTGTGAAGAAGGCTGAGCACCGAAGAATTGATGCTTTTGAACTGTGGTGCTGGAGAAGACTCTTGCGAGTCTCTTGGACTGCAAGGAGATCCAACCAGTCCATTCTGAAGGAGATCAGTCCTGGGTGTCCACTGGAAGGACTGATGCTGAAGCTGAAACTCCAGTTCTTTGGCCACCTCATGTGAAGACGTGACTCACTGGAAAAGACTCTGATGCTGGGAGGGATTGGGGGCAGGAGGAGAAGGGGACGACCGAGGATGAGATGGCTGGATGGCATCACGGACCTGATGGATGTGACTCTGAGTGAACTCCGGGAGATGGTGATGGATAGGGAGGCCTGGCGTGCTGTGATTCATGGGGTCGCAAAGAGCCGGACATGACTGAGCGACTGAACTGAAGTCAGTGTCACATTACTATGTCACATTGCTATTTTAATGTCTTGGATTATTTTTTAGTTTATGTGCCTTCAAAACATTTTAGAGAAATGTTTTTCTTTTAGTTATTTTTCAGGGTAATATAATCATAGTAAAAAGAGTTAGAGCTTTTGGGGAAAGTTTCACAGTCTTAGTGCGAGCAGGGAGAGGTGGGGCCTTAAGTGCCCATGAGTCACCATCTACTGTCACGGGGCCACCACTCTTCTAGCCCAGTGGGGATTCAGGAGCGAGCAAGAGAGCCCTGACTAATGACCAGAGCAGGAAGAGAAGCCTCCGCCCGGCGGCAAGGGGCATCGCGCACAGAGCTCACAGTGGGTGAGGTGGCAGCAGACGGGGTGGCTGTGTCGAGGGTGGTCAGGAAGGCCTCTGAGGCAGCATTTAACTACATGGAGTCTGCAGAATTGTTAGAATCTCTCTAAATTTCCTCCTGGAAACTAACAGAGTAACTAGAACAGTGAGAAGCAGATGAAATCTTCAGTAACACTTGATTTAAAAAATTCCCCACAAACCACAGAATACAGGTGTGCAGGACTGCACAGTCAACAGCTGGGTGGTGGGAGGGAAAAGGGACAGCTGAGTGGCCCCAGGGCCACAGATCCCTAAACCACCAGGAAACGTCTCCTCCAAAAAGAGGGGCCCTACCTGAGCAGGAGCCCTGTAACCTGGGGCTAGGCAATGCTGGCAAACCGAGGGCATCTTCTCAGTGTCCGAGAAAGAAAGCGCAAACACTCACGGGGGCTCCTCAGGCGCTCAGCAGGGTTGGCCAGTGCTGCCTGGTCCACAGAGCCATCTGGCAAACACTCCACTCAGAAGGCAGCCCTCCTGCTGAGGGCACATGCTGGGAATGGCTATCACATGAAGCAGGAATCAAAGCCCCAAAAGGCAGGCGGGTGGGCCAGGCAGAGCAAGGGCCAAATGGCAAACAGCATCACAAGCCGGGCAGCCAGCATCCTTGAAGGCCTGCAAAGCACGGAGCTCTGAGAAGCACCCCAGCGCCCAGGTGTTTTATGAGACGGGGAGGCCTCCCTGGCTGCCACACTCCCCCCACAGAACAGGAGGCCCACCCCCCCATACACACACACAGGGACACATTAGAAATGCAATCCCGCCCCACTCAATACGACAAGAAAAAAAGGGAGAGTGAACAGACTAAGCCATGAAAAAGTGACCACAAGCAGATGAAAACTAACCAATTATTTCAAAATGAGCTAAAAGAAATTAAGGGAAAACAACCAAGGGTTTGAAAGAACAACACAAATCAGAAGTTCTCAGAAGCGAGACAGCTGGACAACAAGAGCATATAAAATGAGAGCTAACAATGTTCAGCAACGTGTGAGAAATAGTCTTTAGAAATCAGGCCAAACTAAAAGAAACATCAGAGCAAAAGGACATCACAGAAAGCACGGTAAGAGGGGTAGAGGCGAGGAGGAGACGAGAGGGATGGAAGGACCCAGCGCATGTGTGAAGCTTGTTCGGATGCTGGTAAAGCAAACAAACAAACTGTAAAAGGACATTCTCCAGACAACTGCGGAAATGTGACTAACAGCTGAGTGTTCCATGGTGGAGGGAATTACTGTCAATTTCGTTAAGTGTGATAATGACATTGTGATTATAAAGTAAATGTCCTTACTCTGCAGGAACAACTATTCAGGAGCAAGATGACATGGTGTCAGAGGCTCACTTTCAAGAGCTACAGTGGAAACAATTTCAAGAATACTTTTGTTTGCTCTTTAGTGCTGGGTCTCGTTGCTGTGTGAAGGCTCTCTCCAGCTGTGGCGAGCGGGGCGCCCCTCCAGCTGCAGCGTGCAGGCTTTTCGCTGCGGTGGCTCCCCCTGCTGCGGAGGGCAGCTCTGTGCTCCTGCGAGAGCACGGGCTCTAGGGTGCAGGCTCAGTGGTGGTGGCGCACAGGCTTAGCAGCGCCGAGGCCTGTGGGATCTCCCCGGATCAGGGATCGAACCCATGTCTCCTGCACCGGCAGGCGGGTTCTGCACCACTGAGACACCAGGGAAGCCCTGCGGCAGAAACAATTTTAAACAATGAAAAAAAGGAAAAGGAAAGTACGGCTGAATATTGGTGATTTTGGATTTAGGGGACTGTCGAATGGAGTTCACCCTGCTACTCTCTTCTTTTACATGTATTTGAAACTTTAATGGGGGGAGGGGCACCTGTCCCATGATCAGGGGAGGGCAGAGCAGGCAGGCAGAACGAACAGTGCTGAGGCTCAAGGCAGAAATAAACTTGGAAGCTGGGGTGAGGGTGCAGCGGGTGAGAGGAGAGAGGTCATGGGGGAGGTCAAGGGTGAAGTGGATGGAGCTGAAGCTACGGAACCAAGCAGGGGCCATATTATGTAGGCCTGGCCTTTGTCAACCCAGAAGAAGCATCTGGAATTTATTCTTAAAGTGATGGGAAGCTCCTCGTTAAGGACAAAGTTGAATTTAAGTTGGAAAAACACTGCTCTGTGTAGGGGCAAGAATGGAAGCACGGAGACGAGTGAGGGGTTTGCAGGGAGACCAGTGAGGGGTTTGCCGGGCTCCAGGTGTGAGTTGGACCCCGTCAGTGGTGACAGAGAGAAGGGTGGGGTGCAAGATACGATTTAGCGATACTGCTGGTGGCCTGGAGTCGGGTAAAGGAAGAGAGAGAGGAGGTGAAGAAAAGACATGTTCCTTCTTGGACTGTGCTCATCACAATGATCTCTCTGATCGTAATCTTTCCTCATAAATGAGAAGAAAACTTCCCAGTTCCTTCTGGCTGTCTCTACACGGTGCTCCATGCCAAGGGCCCTCTTTCTCTAAAAGAAATCTTGAAAAGCACTGTCAGATTTAAATCGCCATCAGAAGTCTGACTTATACGTACCTTGGCTCAGGCCACTCCTTACATACGAAAAATGAGACCAGAAACACAGACTATGCAGGAGAGTGACAAGAGAGGAGGCCGCAAGGCCCTCCACGCTCCACTTCCCGTTCCTGCACCTGCAGTCACTGCCTGCTGCCCAGGCACTTTGGGTCTGGTACAGACGACTTCTACTTGCATTTGTTCACAAGCCTAAAGGCTTCACATGTAAGAGGTCTGAACCACTGAATACTTGTTTAGATACTTTTGGAGGAAAGAATACTACAACGATCTGTCCTTTTTCTTGTTAGAGCAAGTCCTCAAACAAAACAGTATAACAGGCGTTAACTCATTCGTCTGTCATATACCGATTCTCGGAAACGCTGCACCGAGAACAGAGGAGAGAAAGTCAAGGAAGGATGCCTGTGCACTCAAGGGAGAAAGAACAGAAATACCCGCCGGGCAGCAAAGAACAGTGAACTCCAGTAATAAGCTCCTCAAAAGCCAGACCCTCCTCCTGAGGGTGCCCAAGTCTCAGGCGACACATCCATGTCACCTCTGTGCTGAGCCCTGCTCAGTGCGCAGCACTGGGCGCGGCGGGCGCTGCAGACACAGAGGGCTCAGTACACGAGTAAGCGCGGTCTTTGACTCTAACGCCTCCCGGCCCCCCTCACCCCCAAACGCTTCAAGTCCCTGAGCTGAATGCAGAGAGGCTCAGTAAGAGCAATGCTCCAGAGGACGCAGATCAGGAAAACCCTGGGTGACATCCTGGGAAGAACTGGTGTACCACTAAAGCAACAGCCTGGGGGCTGGGCACCCTCCCGAGTCTGTGCCATCCACTCTACTCAGAAAATCGGGAACAAACTAAGCACCAACATACAGAGAGGAGAAGCAGCAGATATATGATGCAATCAGGGCAAGTTTTTCAGGAGAAACGTGAAAGAAATGGGTCATCTCCCAGCCGCTAAGTACAAAGGGACTGTGGGCACAAAGGTTAAGGCCAAGAGGATGGGCTGGATGCCAGTCAATCAAGAAGCACGGGGGCCACAGTGGCTAAAATTTTCCAGATCTTTATCAGGAAAAGAATAAACAGCTGCATTAGTCCAAACAAAAGTGGGGCCCTTAAGAACACGTACTTCATTGTTGTGAAGCATTTTAAAATGATAAAATTAAGCCCAAATGTACGAGGTAAGAATGTTCAAACACGAATAATCTAGTATCCACCTGTAAAGGAATTTTAAGGACAGTATGTCATAACAGAATCAACCAGCAAGAATTTAGAAACAAACCTCATGGCTTAAAACAATTGGGAAGTTTTTCCAAAGAAGACGTACAGATGGCCTAGAGGCACACGAAAAGATGCTCAGCGTCACTGTCATCAGGGAAATGCAAATCAAAGCCACAGAAAGATAGCCTCTATCAGAATGGCTATTATAAAAAAGGCAACACATAACAAGTGTTCATGAAGATGCGGAGAAAAAGGAAGCTTGTTACACCGCTGTTGAGGGTGTACACCGGTGCAGCCACTGTGGAAAACCATGCGGAGGGCCTCGAATCTCTCAAAAGAGGACGGCCACCGGGCCCGCCAACGCCGCGCCTGCACATCCAGCCAGAGAAACCGAAAACACTAATTAGAAAAGGCTTCTGTACTCCTGTGTTCACGCCAGCATAGTTAACAACAGCCAAAATAGGGAAGCAATGCTCATCAATAGATGGGTGGATTAAAAGGATACTGAACGTACACCCACACACACGCACGCACGCACGCACACAGAGAGAAGCATTAGCCATAAAAAAGAAAGGAAAGGAAAAAGAAATCTTGCCGTTAGGGACAACATGGATGGACCTAGAGGGTATGATGCTAAATGGTTTCACTTATCTGAAGACTCTAAAAAAAAAAAAAAAAACCCCAAAACAAACGGACGGACAAAAAACAAAAACAAGAGTTACAGATACAGAAGAAAAACAGGCAGTCGCCAGAGGGGAGAGTGGTAGGAGGAGGAGCGAGGTGAGGGAGACAAGACACACGACCTTCCAGCTGCAAAACAACTGAGCCACAGGTTCGAAGGTACAGTGTGGAGGGCACCTTTCTATGGTAAACATTCTGCAACTAGAACTACAGTGGTGATCATTTTGAAATGTATAGAAACATCAAATCACTATGCTGTGTACAAGGAACTAATGGTGCTATAGATCAATTATAGGTCAAAATAAACTTATGGAAAAAGAGACCGGATTTGTGGTTGCCAGAGCAGGGGTTTGGGGAGAGAGAATTGGATGAAAGTGGTCAAAGGTGCGAACTTCCAGCTATGGTATTAGGGCTGCAGTGTAGGACACGATAAACATAATTAACATGGCTGTATGTTATATATGGTAAAGCTGTTAAAAGAGTAAATCCTGAGAGTTCTCGTCACAAGGACAAATATTTTTTTCTCTTTCCTTAATTTTGTATCTATATGACATGACGGATGTTCATTAAAGTTACTACAATAATCATTTCATGGTGTGTGTAAGTCAAATCACATCTGTACACCTTAAACTTACAAAATGCTGTATGTCAGTTACATCTCAATAAAACAGGGAAAGAAAACAATTAAGAATTTTTTCTGAAACTGCTGATATATTTTTCTATGTTGAAATGCATAGAAAGCTAATTACTCTTGCAGAAACAATTTAATAAATCAGCAACAACCTTCATGGGAGTTCCCTGGTGGTCCAGTGGTTCAGAAGGCACTGTCACTACCAGGGACTAGGTTCAAACCCTGGCTGGGGAAGTAAGATTCCACAAGTTATGTGGCAGGAAAAAAAAACCAAACAAATCAAAAACCAAAAAAACAAAACTTCAAACACTCAAATGCTCAGACCAAGAAGATAACTGACATTAATCACAAACCACCTTCCTCTCATCAGTTTCTACTTGGAAAAATCCCAAGCTCTACCTCTATACTTTCTTGCTTCCGTAATGATCTGTTCACTCCCTTTCTTTCTCACGTCAGAAATCATCTCCCGTGGGAGGGTAAACCCTAATTAGTCTGACTCTAACCACGAACGATTCCGGGTCCCTGGGCAGTGACCTAGATGGCAAGGGGCATTTGTGTGACCTGTGACCTTTCGGCCAATGAGACTTGTGGTGAAATCGGCTGCAGGGCTTTGGGAAAGGTCCCCTTTCTCCTAACGGGAGGTGCGAGAATAGGCAGGCCCGCCCCCATCACGCCTTCACCTTGTCTGCGGCTGTCTCGCGCCTGTGAAGGGAGACAGCAGTGGAAGGTCAACAGGCTGAGAAGGCAGTCTGGAAGGATGACATCTTGCTACTGAACTACTGTTCCCTGGATTCTAAGATACATTCTTCCCCCACATTTAATTATCTCTCAAATCAGATGTCTTTTATTCAGGAGTATGTCATAGTTTAACTGGCAGAGACGACTCTCTTTCAGTGGAATCTACATGAGGGCACATCTTGCCACTGGTGGCATCCTAGCTGTGATTAAATACAGTGTGCCACAAGCGGGCTCCCCAAGGGGCGCCTGTCAGTGCAGGAGATGCGAGAGACTTGGGTCTGACCCCTGGGCCGGGAAGACCCCCTGGAGGAGGAAATGGTAACCCATTCCACTATTGTTGCCTGGAAAATCCCATGGACAGAGTAGCCTGGCGGGCTACAGTCCATGGGGCCACAAAGAGTCGGATATGTAAATACGTGAGCAAATAGGCACACAGACCACAGTACACTCCCCAGAGCTACTCCACCTTAGAACCTTTTATAATGAACTGTCCTGTGATAAACAGACTGTCCTGCTGCTTGTTAGTTCACTGGGGTTTCCAATACTTGTGGAGAAGGTACCAGGCGTCACTGATGTGCAGCTGTCCCTGTGTAGCCAGAGGGCTGGTTCCAGGATTTCCTCAGACACCAAAATCTGCAGGTGCTCAATCTCTGATGTAAAATGCTGCAGTATCTGCATACAACCTCCTCACATCCTCCCATATACTTTAAACCATCTCTAGATTACTTAATACCTAATACAATATAAATGCTAGGTAAATAGTTGGAAATACAATGTAAACGTTAGGTTTGCTTTGGGGAACTTTCTAGGATTTTTTTTTCTCCCCTGAATATTTCCAGTCCCCAGTTGGTTGAATCTGCAGGCGCAGAGGACCTACAGTACAGATCAAACAGGAATGGCCTGGGGCACCAGGGTGGCACTGAGTCCACACACTGATTTCCATTCTTTTCCACCTGTGCTACCACTAGGCTAGCTTGCTAACCACCCCATTCAATCAGGATGTGTGCTTATCTCTAACCAGGTAGTCAAGGTTTTGTTTTGTTTTTACAGTGAGGAAGGGGCCTTAGAAGTGGTCGAATTTAATTATTTCATTTAAAAAGTGAGAAAATTAAGGCCCCAAAGGAAGTGACCTGTCCAAAGACACAGGGCTTGTCAATGACAGAATCTGAAAGTGCTGACTATGATCGGGCTGCCTGGCACACTCACTGGGGCCTGCTGTGCCCACGTGCCCAAAGGTGTAGTGCAGAAGAATGGGGATTCACCCAAGCAGTTCAGTTCAGTTCAGTTCAATCACTCAGTCGTGTCCGACTCTTTGCGACGCCATGAATCGCAGCACGCCAGGCCTCCCTGTTCATCACCATCTCCCGGAGTTCACTCAGACTTACGTCCATCAGGTCCGTGATGCCATCCAGCCATCTCACCCTCTGTTGTCCGCTTTTCCTCCTGCCCCCAATCCCTCCCAGCATCAGAGTCTTTTTCCACTGACTCAACTCTTCTCATGAGGTGGCCAAAGTACTGTAGTTTCAGCTTCAGCATCAGTCCTTCCAAAGAAATCCCAGGGCTGATCTCCTTCAGAATGGACTGGTTGGATCTCCTTGCAGTCCAAGGGACTCTCAAGAGTCTTCTCCAACACTACAGTTCAAAAGCATCAATTCTTCGGCACTCAGCT